>VDFB02261717.1:142947-368478 GCA_007258455.2 Sequoia sempervirens | reverse complement strand
ATCACCTTGTTCTTTCAAAAACTTAACTATATTATAAGCTACTTATAACTAGTGTGTGGGGTGGAGGTTGTGGTAATTTTCCTTCCACTATAAATATGATAGTACTATGGTCATTTTTTAGGAGTTTGTTAGGTCTTTTTAGTTTGTGTTTTGAATGGTTCTAGATTCTATCATAGATGATTTCATTTTTTTGGTTCTCATGTGGTCTATTATAGTTAAATGTAGATAGGTGAAGACATATGCTAAAATTATGATTACGAGTCTATTTTTCTTTTTTATGACAATTTTTTTATGATTTCTATACTATGATTTATCTATTTTAGCATTGGTCTAGTCTACTCTTCACCAAGCATTGTCCTATTTTTATTTACGAATCTTTTGTTGAATGTGTAGTGATAAATTTTAGGTTGATGACATCCTTTTGATAGATCTAGTAAACACAATATTACTAGCTTTATAGATTTAATGTTCATTTTTGTGACTCTTGGGTGTATAATCCAAGTTATCTGGCAAAAAAAATTGAGATGTTAATTTTATGAAAACAACCACCTTACATTTTGTCTAAAATACACATGACAATTTTATTTTATTTTCTTTATCTATTTATTTTCTCTTTGATTACTTCAAAATTTCATAGAATCCATATAAATATCTTCAATAAAAATATAATCTTTCAAATTCATAGACATGTATAATATATAATTTTATGTAAACTTATAATCTATAATTTGTATTACATTAACAATTTATCTATAATTTAGATTATATTAATCATTTAATATAACTATTTCAAATACTAAAAGAGATAATTTTTCCATACCATTCTACTCTCAAAGATTTTCCAAAAAAAAATCTTATTGTCATTTCTTGTATTTTCATTTGTATCTATAACTTTAAGCAAGTGTCCATACAAATCAATAAACATGTTGTAAATTTAATTCAACATGTACTCCACATCCATGAAGGATCTCCACTCTAGGCCTTTAATAGTCTATCCATAGATTTCATGAACCCTATCCTAGAGCATATTAATCTCTTCGATGTAATACCTTTTTCAATTCTTGGATAGCCTTTTGAGCCAACCAAAGGATTCGACAATTAAGCATAAATTCTCTTTCTCTTGGGAGAGTGACAATCACTTGCTTCATAACTATTATACTATTCCATTTACATTGTTTTTCCATTAGCGAGCCTCAAAAAATTCTCTTGGGGAGCTTATGGTCGTACGGTCGTACCCCTTCAAACTTTTTCTAAACAGGCTCATGCATTCATGTTTATCTGTGAGTGTACTACAAGTGTTGTACTTTCAAGGCATTTTGTTTCTCCTTATAGAAATGGTAATAAAACATTTGAATACACACTAAACCAAAGATTTACATTACTTAAAGCATCTTTGTACACCGTATTAGTTGACATAATCTTTGTACTGTCCGAATATATAAACTGCAACGTCGCTCTAATGTTCGCTGTGAGCCTCTGTCATCTACCAATTGTATAGCCTGTCTTCTTATCACTGCAATTATTTAAGGAGACAGATGATTCCAAAGAATACACTATTTCAAAAAACTATCATATGGGCCCTCTCATAACCCAACTCAATCATTAGCATCGTCCCATTTTTAAACCTATATATACAATGGGCATCACCATCTTTTCCTGCATCGCAGTTGTGAACTACAGCTTTTGTGGTTTATTTTCTTCTTCTTGTGATAAAGCCATCTGCTATCTCCTGAGGAGAAAGGTGTTATTTTAGGGTAAACAGCTGCCATCTGCATTTTGAAATTCTAAAGTGCCTATTTGTTTTGTCATTCTTGTTTCAGCTTTTCTTTGATCAATTCTTAGTAAAGCATTTTAAGTTCTTCAATCTTTTTCACTAGTGAGCTGATATCAGCTTGTCCTCAACTGACACATTTTATGGTTTTGTTCAGAGAAACGACATCTTTCTAGAAGACATTAGAAGATTTAAGATGGCTCCTACCATCTCAAATGTGCAGAACGTTAGTGCTACTGCGGCCTGCCCAGAAATTTCTTCGGAGTTTCTTGTGGAACGAGTAGTACAATTGTACGGAAAAATTAGTGTGCTTGAAAGCCTGAAACCTTCCAATACTGTGAACGCTCTCTTATCTGAGCTGGTTCATGTCTGCACAACGCCTATCTACGTAAACATCAATGAACTGAGCAAAGATGTAAAGGAAATTCGTTACCATCTCATCCTTCTCTGTGCAGAAGCAGAATACCTGCTAGAAACCCACTTCTCAGTTCTAATCGGTAACCTCCCCCAGCCCTTCGCTAATCTCCATCTCTTCCCATATTACTCAAACTACACAAGCTTAGCATCCATGGAGTTCAATGCATTGAGTGAAAATAGCATCCCTATGCCTGTATCAAAACTTGCCTTTGTAGGCTCAGGACCTATGCCTCTATCATCCATTATCTTAGCGAAACATCATATGTCTTCCACATTGTTTGATAACTATGATATGGATGAGGAGGCAAACGCCATGGCAAGTAGACTTGTTATTGGTGATCCAGAGCTTTCAGAGAGAATAAGCTTTCATACAAGTGATATAAACGACGTAGAAGGGAATAAGCTAGCAGAGTATGATGTTATTATACTGGCTGCTCTTGTCGGATTAAAAAAGGAGCAAAAGGTGAAGACTATTGAGCTACTTGGAAGGAACATGAAACCTGGTGCTGCATTGCTGCTGAGGAGTGCCAAGGGTGCAAGAAGCTTTCTGTACCCTGTTGTGGAAGAGGAAGATCTTGCCAACAACGGATTTAAAATCCTTTGTGTTATCCATCCTACCAATGAAGTTATCAACTCAATCATCTTGGCCGTTAAGCCTACCAAATAGTCTACTCCTCCCAAATAATTTAGTCCTCCAGTTATTGTATATTGTGTTTTGATTTTACTATCAAATAATCTAGTCCTCCAGTCCTCCCAAATAATCTAGTCCTCAAGTTATTGTATGTTGTGTTTTGATTTTATATCTTAATTATGTCTATAATTAAGAGTATGATGGTGTAATTTAAGTGGCAATTTGGTCTCCTGCAGGTGTGATCCATCCATTCAGGTCATTACTTCAATAAAGATCAGGATTTTGTCATTAGTCCCTTGTAATCTATGCATTGAGTAAATAAAATTGAGGACTATATATGTTCTCATTATGTATCAACCGAGCAAATATGCGACTCACTGTTCATTGTCATTCAGCATTTTCAAAAAGAAAACTCAATGATACTAGAGATGCTCAGTATAGCTATTGGATTGAAAAGATTACTTTTGAAACTTTTACATCTTCATTTGAACAAAGTTGACACTTGTGTCTTGTAATTATAAAATCACAATAATTAGAATTCGGTTTGTTTGATTTTATTTTTATTTTTAGTTAAAAAAATTATTGAAGGAGAATTAGTTGCAAATATTGTATATAGATTTTGAGTTATAGTCATTATAGCAATCAATAGAGGAGATACCTATTGGAGATTCCTACAATACCAACCAACATAACATTAAAAAAAAATCCATGATCTAACCAAGACTCACATTTTCTATATAATTGATAAGCTTAAATCAATTTGATTTGATCATCATGAATAAGCTGAGATTTGTTCTAGGCCTAATCTCCCCAATTCACAACATTTCAACCACACATATTTTCATAAGCTTATTTAGATAAACAATTAGCCACCTTATTCCATTCTTTTGAAATATGAACAAAAGAAATTGATTCAAAATTTGTGGTCAAATGAAGAATTTTCTTAACCACCAAAGTTAATCTCCATGAAAACTCCTATAAAAAAATTTATATAAAAGAGAAACTAGAATAATGGAATGGAATATTTTTCACATATAACAATCCTCTATCCCATCATGTACAAGCTCTCTCTAGAGCTGTAAGAATGGCCCAAGCCTCCATTTGACCCTTAAACCTACCAAACAATCTAGTTCTACCATGTAATCTAGTCTTCTAATTATTGTATATTTATTTTATTTTATGTCTATAATAAAGATGATGATGGTGTAATTTAAGTGGCAATCTAGCCTCTCATAGGTGTGATCCATTTATTCTAGCCATTACTTGAATAAAGGATCAAGATTTTGTCATCAATCCCTTGTAATTTATACATTGAGTAAATAAAATGGAGGACTACATATGTTATCATTATGTATCAACCAAGAAAATATGCAATCCAATGTCCATTGTCATTTAGAATTTTCAAAAATAAAACTCAATAATATAAAAGATGCCTAATATAGCGATTGGATTGAAAAGATTAGTTGACACTTTTACAAAAGTTTTCTTGATATTGCATGAACTTAGAAGTTTAATGTTATTTTAATTTGAAGTATTATATTATGTATTCATAAATACAAGAAGCAAGACGCAAATGATAGAGTGATAGGGATGTATTCCCACCTAATTCTAAGTAAATGTAAAGAGGGAAAAAGGAAAAATTATTGTAGAAATTTATTACATTGATGATGTACAATCATAAATAAAATTATATTTAGATCAAATGAATTAATGATCAAATTTTACTTCTTGATATCAAAATGTTGTTCATTATTATATATTTAGGTTAGACCAAGTCTTGAAAAAGAAAAAAGGCACAAGTCTATGCCTAGGGCTACTGGGTAAAAGTACAAACTTGTGTCACACTTTTACAAATTTTTAACTTCAACCACATAAAAGTGGTCTTTATGTTTTGAATTTTAAAATGATGTAAAATAATGAAATGTAAAACTCTTGATGAAGTTTATGCTTGTAATTTTTAAAATTTTAAAAGATGGTTTGATATACCTTTTATAAATTTAAGAGCATAATTTGAATTATTTAAAATTTCATTAAAAAAGTGAGGTCGATGGGACATCACAAAAAAAAGCAAACATAAAAGTCTACTTACAATAAATATAAATTCATAATTAAAGCAATTAAAATATAAAAAAAAGATGGATTCTCAACTTAAAGCTCTACAAAAGGGTATTTTAAGATTTTCATAAAAGTATCCATAGTTGGAGAAATTTAGAATTGAAGTTGACTTTTTTTTATTTTTTAAAAGAGAGGTTAAGCTAGCACATAGACAGCCACATAGATAGTTTTGATCGAAAGGGTTTTGACCAAAACACCTTAAGAAAAAAGTTTCACCCGAAACCATACACATAAATTCAACTGCAAATCAAATTTTAAATGGAAAAATATTATTTTATAGTTCTAGTTGAAAGTGTTCCACTCGAAACTATATTTCACATATATGCTACATCATTTTTGGTAAAAATGTTTCTCCCAAAAAATTTTAGGGTGAAACTATTTTGCTAAAATCTATTTGTTAACTAAAAGTCTGACACAATTTTTTGCTTTTACCCTATTATTGTGGATGAAAAGGAAAGTTATATGGTTTTTACCTATACTCCTACTCAACAAATTAAGCAATAGAATGAGGGAAGAAGTAATACTACTCCCTTAAATCATGTATCAACCTAAGTTTGCATTTCTCTTATAATAAGTTGTCCCAATATAGGGAATACACTTGATTTTTGTTTAAAAGTACATCAATATTGATAAAAAAAATTCTACGTGGAAAATGATTTGAAAAATAATATCAACTCAAGTCATTAAAATAGAATATTGAAATCTAATTTGATTGAAAAAAATAAAATAAATAAATAAACTATGAAATGTAATCACCAATATTTTTTTGTTTAATTTTCTTAATACAAGATTAAGAATTTTGTGTAAAAAATTATTTACAACTAATTATAATATCAAAACGGTGTTTTTAACAAACTAGTTTGGTAATGTAACATGTCATTTCAAATAGAGAATGCAAAATTGTTGTGGTATTTTTAATATATTTGATACGATGATTCAATATTTGAGATGAATGCAAGAAATTTAATGTTTATATGCCTATTAAAATTGAGTGGCATGAATAAAGGGAGCAAAGTTATATATGAACAAAGTGTAGGAGGAATATATGGAAGTGAGAAAAGTTTAGAGGCTAAGAGGACACATAAGAAAATGGTGGAAAATAGAGTGTAAAAATTGAGAAATAATTGAATGAAATCAATAACAATAGTAAAGGTAGTAAATTGGATTTTAGGGGTAGATTTCAAGGTGAATGATAGTAGATATAGGGTGAACACAAACATTACTTCCCATTTTATTGCTTCCCTCCTCGGCCTGGGGGAGCCAAAGGATGTGATAAGGGTCATTGCTCAAACTTTGTTCAAAACGATGTATTTGGAGGGCATGAATGAGGTGCTACATGTGGCGAGGTATGGATTTGGTCTACCATGCTAAAAAGACATTATCTTGGTGTTATAAAAGTCATGATGGTAGAATGGTTTCCCTTCCTCACCAACTTCCAAACCAAAACCTTAATGCAATATTAAACGCTTGTAGAGAAGGGTTGCTAATTTTTGAAGAGCGTGAATAACTTCGAATGTCTCTGTGACTTTTATCAACTAGTAACAAGGAGTGGGTAACAACATATTTAGGTGACTAAGAGTTTTTTGTGTTAAATTTTTACATGGTATACAACAAAAGGGCTTCATTTTGTTAATATGAACAAGATGTAATAGTTGCTAGTAGCTTGAAGTCATAGATTAGATGGAACAAACAAACAATTATAATTTTGTAAATTAACTTTTTTTATCAATATAATGGCATAGCCCTAGTTGCAACTTACTCAACAAAAAATAAATAGAAGAATTAACATTAATATCAAGATGAAAATACAAATTTATAAGATAATTTACATGCATGCACACATACACACATACATGTACATACATACATACATAAAAGATGCTATCAATTTTGAAGTACATTTAAGATATTTATATTTGTTGAAAACATACATTAGTATATGTTACTTCATTATTTAAAGTTGTTATAAATTAATTTATATTGATTTCTATATAACTGTGGGCATTCCTTTAATTAACTTAGATTAATATGAAAAATATCTTTTAATGTCTATCTAAATTACTACATACACACTAGATACATAAATAGGTAAGCAATAAATAAGAAAAGACATATAAAGATTATTTTAAATTTTATTTAAGAACTAACTTTTTTAGACATTATTTACTTTATATTTTACTAAATAACTTTTTTATTTGTCAATAATAATACAATAGATCATAAACACTATGTTCAAGTTTTAAAAAATAAAAGAAAAAACAATTTACTTTATCTTGATTATTTTATTTTTCTATATGAATATATTTTAATATCTATTTCAGTATATAACGAATATTTATTACATTTATTATTAAACATTAGGTGTCAAATTTAAGTTAAGAATTTTTGCTAACATACTCATGTCATTGTAATGTATTATTTGTTTCCATTATATTTATGCTACAAGATTGATCGATTGTCCTTCCTCACATAATTCATTTATATATGAATATAATTATAATTATGCACTTAAGAAGCATATATATAAAAATGAAACAAATCTTATGTAAATAAAAATAACTCTTCATATAAAAGTAAAGTAAACAATATAAATAAAATAAAATAATTTTTGAATAATTCTTAAATAAATAAAATAACTTAAAGATTGATATCTCTCAACATTTTTTAGCTAGATGTATTTAAGATATCTATATTACTATTGATATTTTCATATTATTTACAAAAGTATTTCTTCTAAGAGAATTGTTAGATTTTTAAGTTCAATCTATTTTTGAAAAATAGATGTTCCTATTACTTTGTTGTATAATTATTTGACTTATATTCACAATACTATAAATACAAAACACTAAAATAAAATTGAATTACTATATATTTTTAATATTAAAAATTATTATATTTTTATATTTTAATTAAAAATATACTTCTCAATAAAATAAAAAATACAATAAAATTCAACATGCAATTAAAGCAAACCAGTTTATAGTTAGAAAGCCAAATTCTAGTTTCACTATCACAAAACAAAAGTGTCACTTGAGTTCAATGGAGATATAAAAGTCTGGAGCTTTATTCTCAATCCAATAGTTGTGCCATTTCTTTGTATTTATCACTACTGCTTTATAATGATGTGAATGACAATGAAACATTGGGTCCCATATTTGGACAGTTTGATATAGAATGAAAACATATCTGATCATTCATTTTATTTAGTCAATGCATGGATTACAACCATAGAAAGTGATTGACAAAATCTTGAGCCTTGGAATTAAGGACCAGAATGAATGAATCACCTCTCCATGTGGTCGAATCGCCACATAAAATTACATCAGCAGAGTCTTAACTATAGATATAAGATATGGTCATGATATAGTAAAATAACTTAAGGGTTAGGGCTTAATGGCCAAGATGATTGAGTTAATAACTTCATTGTTAGGATGGATAACAGAGAGGATTTGAAATCTATTGTTGATAAGGTCTTCCTCTTCCACAACAGGATACAGAAAGCTTCTTGCACCCTTGGCACTCCTCAGCAACAATGCAGCACCAGCTCTCATGTTCCTTCCAAGGAGTTCAATGATCCCCACTTTTTGCTCCCTTTTCAATCCAACAAGAGCAGCCAGAATAACCACATCATATTCTGCAATCTTATCCTTTCCCACATCATTTATATCACTTGTATGGAAAATCATTCTTTTTGAAAGCTCTGGGTCACTGATAACAAGTCTACTTGCCATGGTGTTTGCCTCCTGATCCAAATCATAGTTCTCAAATAATGTGGAAGGCATATGCTGTTTTGCCAAAACAATGGATGATAGGGGCATAGGTCCTGAGCCTACAAAGGCAAGTTTTGATATAGGCCAAGGGATGCTGTTCCCACACAAAGCGTTGAACTCCATGGAGGCTAAGTTTATGTAGTTTGAGTAATATGGGAAGAGATGGAGATTTGCCAAGGGCTGAGGGAGGTTGCCGATTAGAACTGAGAAATGGGTTTCTAGCAGGTATTCTGCTTCTGCACAGAGAAGGATGAGATTGTAACGGATTTTCTTTACATCTTTGCTCAGTTCATTGATGTCTATGTAGATGGGCATTGTGCAGACATGAACCAGCTGAGTTAGAAGTGTGTTCACAGTATTGGATGGCTTCAGGCTTTCTAGCAGACTAATTTGTCCATACAATTGTACTATGCGTTCTACTAGAAACTCGGAAGAAATTTCTGAGTAGGCTGCACTAGGATTTGCTCTATCTTTCTGCACTATTGGGATGGTATAAGACATCTTGATCTTGTAATGTCTTCTAATAAATATAGCTCGGTCCAAAAGAAGTGCGAATAAATCCTAGATCCTGCCGGTTGTTTCTCTGACCAAAAACATGCAAAATGTCAGTTGAGGACAACCTAAAAATCACATGTCAGTTCTTAAAGATTGAAGAACGTAAAATACTTTACTAGGCCTATGTATGAGCAAGTTGAAGTCAATTATTGTCTTCAGCAAAGAAAAGCAGAACAATTGAAAGTAAATGTAAATTTTTTTTAAACGAACTTTTCAGATTTCACTCAATGATGTATCATTAAGAAGAAAAATAAATGGAGTGATAGATTGTAGAATTGGGAAAGGGAGAGTTGAAAGAACATAGAAATCAAATATCATAGGAAGAGACAAGAGACAATTAAAGTAGAATAGAATCGAAGGGAACAATTGAAAAAGTAAATGAAATTCAAGGATAAAGATAGGGGAAAAAAGAGAATACAATTAATAAACCAATCCAATTTGTATATTAAAATTGAGATTGAAAAAGAATAAAAGAATAAGGAAATAAAAGTTAGAAATGGGTTGAAGAGAATAACAAAAGTAAGAACAAGAATGAGATCTAATATTGAAGTCTAGGACTAACATCAACAATAAAGATAATGAAAAATAGTTGATAATCTTCTTAAATACCAAATAATTACAGTCCATAGAGTAAACATTCACCATATCTTAAGAGATTAACATAGAAAAACCTAAACATGAAGACAAGAATAACAATACAATCTAAGCAGTACGTAAAAATAACACCTGGTCAAGATCGAAGAAAAATAGAAAGAAATAATTAGATTAAAACAAGTTATCAAGCAAGAAACAACAACTAGAACCACCACATTGGACACTCTATAGGAATCAAGTTTGGACCCTCGGCTTCCCAGCTACAGCTACAACTATCTCATGCCAGTTTTTCTAAAATACTATAGAGAATTATGAAAGTTTAAGAGAATGAAGAAGGAAACAGGGAAAAGTTGAAATATGACACTACATACGAGAGGGAAAATGAAAGGACACAAAACTAAATAGATAATTGAAAGAAATAGTGGAGTTGCTAAACCAAGAAGATAAGGTTAGATAAGAAGACTAAAAAATTACAAAGAACTTAAAAAGAGATTGAAAAGTTGAAAAAGAGACCCAAAAAAAGAGAAAAACTAAAACTAAAACACAATGAAGAGGAAAATAGGATTAAAAAACAGGGAAGAAACCGATAATCCATATAGGGAAATGGAGTGTAGAAAGAAAATAGAAAAGAGGAAGACTAAAAAATAAAGGGATAGGAACCAAGAGGTTAAAAAGGAAAAAAGGAAACCATAAAACTAACAATTTGTAGAAGAACAATAGGAGAAAAAGGATATGAGGGTATATAGCTTATAATGGAGAAAAAATGTAGGAGAGTATATGAGTAATAATGGAGAGAAATGACACAAACTAGTTGGGGAGATGATATGAATAAATAGATGAGGGGAATGAGCACAACAAAACATCGAAAGGGAAAAGAAAGGAGTAGAAGGGGATCTACAAGAAAGGATAATAGAGGGGAGGTCTCAGTAAAGATAAAAGGGGAAATAGGAGGAAAAATAATGGCAGAAAGGAGGAGAATGGGAGAGGAGGAGGGAGAGAGGACAAATGGGAGACCTAGAACAAATAGGAAGTCAAATAGGAGGAAAGAAGAAGAGGAAGCTTTAAAGGAAGGGATTTGATTGGATGGAGTTTAATAGCAGATGTCAAGCAAAGCTCAAGTTCCACCCTTTGTCTTGATTAAGGTTAGAAGGGTGGTTTCTTATTGAGATCATTTCATTTAGTTTTCTCTTGGAAAAATATCTTCATTCGAAAGGATTTGTGAATCTTCAGGGTGAATGTGGTGGATGAGGATTCTGCTAGGGTAGATTTAGTGATCTACTTATGCCTAATATCTACACTGTGTTCTTTGATTCATGGATTAGTGAAACAACTTATCTCACCAATGTATGAAATCCCACAATAACACTGTCTTAAAGACTCCCAAGTTCAACCTAAAGTCTTTAAGATCTTTGGTAGAAGGGATGAGGGTTTTGATAGTAGAGAAGGGTTTGAAGGCACAACAAAAGCCTTTTTAACATGAGATTTTGGAGGTTTCATTGGACATGCCTTCAATATACAAAGAGGGTGACAATAGGACCTTCACAAGAGGCATCGGCTTTAGATTTAGAGCTTTTAATAACTTTGGCTTGCCTAAATGGACTGCTCATATACTTGTTATAGTACCCATTCAATTTAAAAGCTCTGGGAAAGATCAAGGTTAACATGATCTTCATTACAGATATGATATGTCCTTGTGGCTAGGGTTTTCAAGACCCCCGCTTTTTGTACAGAATGGTGATGGGAGGAAGCATAAAGATTAACGTCATTCAAGAATCATTAATCTCAAAAATCCAACAGACAGGTCATCTAGAAAGCCTACTTTGTTTTTAAAGCTATCAATGCACAAGAACCGCAGATTAACTGAACACATTATATTCCACAATTGGTAACAAATTTACTATAACTAGATTGCCAGCAATATACAGTTATTTGGTATGCATTCAACCTTCAAATGCAGCTGCAGTTTTGGAATTTTTATCTCATCACTGCTCAGCTTAGCATTTGGAAGAGAGATCACCTGTTACCAGAATGGAAAAAACCAAGTAATCTGATGTCAAATACTCATCCATATTGAATATGTCATATCCTCATCTTAAATGGAAGAAAAAAAAATTAAAAAAAATCTTGATCTACAATCTCTACCAATCTGTTGATATGCATACATAAAAAGCTCAAAATAAAGATTACAGTTCTTTACCCTTGAATGAAAGTATTTCCCTCTGCAAACTTATCTCAAGAAAAAGAAAATATGCCAATAACTGTTGGCAATTACAATCAGATATCTGTGGCAGGAAAAGACTGTGACAGCCATTGTATTTATAGATTAAAAAAGGGAATAACCTTGATGATTGAGAGAGGTTTATGAGAGGGTCCATGTGACGTTTTAGAAACAGTGTATGTTTTGGAGGCATATGTCTGATAGAATAATTGCAGAAAAGGTGAGACAGATATGAACTTGCTAGTGGACAGAGCACATTGAGAGGTAGTTGTAAATATATTGAACAGTTTAAAGGTCATGTCAACTGGATGACAACATCCTTCACTGCAGACAGTGTACGCACAGACTCTAATGAATATAAATCTTTGATTACCTTTGTATTCAAATGGGATTACATTAGTTTATTACTATTTATATTGTGAGAAACGTAATGCCTTAGGTAAGGGTGTTGACATACTACACATGGCCACATATTTTACTTGAAGGACGACGCTTGGAGTACAGCCAGAGTTACCAGTGAATGCATGAGATGTGTATTTAGAACTCTCTCAAGAGGTACGATTGACTATGACCATAAAAAGAAATGTGGCATAGAACAAAGCCACATACCCATGATTGGATCTAGGGTGACCCTTGAAGTAAGTCCATTAAACAAAAAGTTATAAATTATAGATATGATATTGTAATGGTGAAATTAGTATATTTATGTTGAGTATAATTTTATTTTAGATTTATTTTGAAAGAACATTATAATGTATTTATATAGTAAAATGTGACATATTTTTGTATTAAATTTGACTCATTTCTAGTCTTTATTCATATTTTCATATGCATTATTATACATATGATGTAAAGTAGGTGAAGGTACCTAATTAAAAGTAGTCTAACCTAGTAGCATAATGAACTTTGCACAATCACACACTAAAGCCGATGGAATAACAATCAAAATATTCTTGTATTAAAATAAAAAGTGATCTTGAATGGCCTACAAGTTAGTTGATAATCAAAACCTAGCTATTACAAATTGAAAATTTGCACAAAATCTATTCTATTACCTTGGATGTTTGAACTCTCTAATAGTCTTCTTATTTCCATATTCTTTTTTTTTTTCCATTTATCCCCTAGTTCTCCTTAATAATCTTCACTCAAAATGGTTGCCCTACTCTTTTCCACCAACTATCTGGTTGTTTTAACTTCTATAACAAGTAATCTCTATTGCCCTTGAACTAGGGCACATATATGTTAAAGTTGATGCACCCTCTCTCTTGTTTCCATGTTTTTTATTATGGTAAGGGTGTTGGATCAGTTTTGCTAGCCTAAATGCCAATGACGATTAGAAGAATGAATCAATCCATGCTACATGATGTGGCTACCTAGATTAACATCTTGGAGTAGGAACTAGATCATTAGTAGATACTGAACATAAGGCAAGGGACTAATATTTTCATTTGAACAACATGGTATTAGTGCTACATTGAAAAGTGAGCGGGAGGGAAAATTAAAAGTTTTTTTGAGGTTTTTTTGAGGGTTTTTTGTGCTTATTTTTTTAGTGCATGGAAATTAACAATTTATCTAGTTCCTAGTTAACCAATGCCTAATTTTCTTAGTTGAAGATAGGTTTTTTGTTTAAATTTAAAATCTTCTAAAAGGTTGTCCAATGTGGAAGAGGGCGAGAAGAATTAAATAGGTTTTATAAGGTTATTTGTTGTTGGTTGCATACAAGCACGCGTGTGTAGTTGGCTATAGTTTGGAGGTACTGGGTATTGCATGACAAGGATATTTCTTGCATGAAACCAGGCAAATAGGGTATGGACATTCATCAAATATTTTGAAGAAAAAAATGAGTATTTAAATAATCTATTTGGGGATTCCATGGCCATTCCTCATTGCAATTCTTTCTCTATCTCGATGTGTGTCATAGCTTTGATCATGTAATATTTTAAAATGAATTTTCTTGCTAACATGCCACCACCTATTTGTGTTTGTTTATTTTATTATTGTCTTGAATTCCTCACATTTCAATTGTCATTTTTAAAACAATATTTGTTGATGGGTTGTGTAAAGACATAGTATGACACTATTGTCGTCTAGGGCCAACATTGTTGTTGTGTTTTGTTGTCAACATGTTCTAGTTTATGATGGTACAATATGTACCAAAGGTTTTATGATGCATACCATCCTAACCATGCCAAAAATAAGGGCTATCCTAGAGCATTTTTACCTTTACAAAGTTATAGATGTAGGTATACATGAGGATTGCACGCTCTACAATAGCCAAGATTAGCAATGCTTGGTTGCCCAAAATGGGGTGTATTATCATAGATAAAGTTATAGAAGCTAGTGTATAGATCAAGGGAAATGGCTAGTTGCATGTCCCAAAATCTAGAATCCATCATGATCCACCATAGGCATCAACCTTCAATCATCAACAATGCTTGATCAATCTTCACAAAATGAGCTTGAAGACCCACAAAAAAAAATGAAATGCTACTCCAAGAATTCAAATTTGCTTTCTTGAATGTTCTCCTTGCTTGATTTGAAACTTTCTTCTTGCTCTTCACAAAATATCTCTTCAACCTAGTTTGAAATGATGAAAAGACTAGGCTTTATAGGATCTCTTTCTAATTTCTTGAACATTATATCTTGATAGCTGATATTTGAAACTTGAATATGGGACTTTAAAATGTTTCCAAAAACATGTTTAAATTTTGAATTCGTATCCTAAAGGGGACCCATTCACCTAAGGGAAAATGGATCCTAACCTAAAAAATACAAGATCAATTAAATGCATTTATTCAATGCATGTTGTAATGTTGGAAAATGAAAAGAATAGGCCTTGGGATACATAATAAAAGGGTTTAGGGGCCTATTTATGAAGGGTAAAAATGCATAAATGTGAGGTCAATAAAATAGGTCCGAATTGAGTGTGAAATTGTAATATTACATAGGAGTACAATTTTCTACACTACATTTATCCCCCACTTTAGCAGCCATATGACACTATGTGTATATGAAAGCTAAAGGACTTTGAAAGTAAATCATACTATAAAAAAGGATACTCATATGGATATTTCACAAATGGGGAGAATGAATCCCCCGATGTAGTCATCTGCAAAATTGCAATTTGTTAGGACCCACATCCTACAAAACTAATTTGTTAGTCATTCAAAATCATCTTATCAAACTTCTATAGAGAATTAAATTTGAGGGCCCTGATTCCAAGCTTGCTTTATGGAGGTGGAATCAAGGTAGAAATCTAATTGCATCAAATTTCTTTACTTGATGATGTTAATGCTTACATTGGGGTATTGAGTCTACAACACCACATATTGATAGAAATTGAATAAGCTAATGGATGAAACCATGAATACAACGCAACAAATGGCATTGAAAATAGAGTTCTCTAGCCTCCATTATGTTGATGTGAATGAAATGTACTTAGAATAAAATATGATTTCTTAAATAAAGTTGATTATATATGAATGAAAATGACAATTCTAACTATGATTTTGACATTTACCTTTTGAGAAATTACCTTGTTGTAGAGAGATTGAAGATGTTGAGATGACGACAATACCAACCCCCTAGATTGACTGTTTTATGAGATGAGGTGGCACGCAACAAGCTCCCCCATATGATTAGTCCATTTTACTCTGCTTTATGTTTACATTTTCTCCTTTACAGTATTTTTTATGTATTTTAGGAGTTTTTGGGACCCCATCCAAAAATGTCACAAAGCATCTTGTTTTGTCGCAAAGCGTCCCAAAATGGCCAAAGTGTCTAGGACCCCCCATCCAAAAATGGCCCAAGTGCCCAGTTTTGGCCCAAGTGTCCTAGAACAACTTTATTTTACTTTTAATTAATTGATGAATAATTTTAACCATGTTATTCATGATTTCTTTCATATTTTTTAGGTTCCAACCCATGCTCATCAATGTTTAGGAGGAAGACTATTTATATTTCTCTGGGAGCAAGTTACCTGACTTATTGCAGAGGAGGTGGACATTTTATGTAAAACTAAACTATTTGGGATCTACACCATTGCCACCTATGAGTGTAAGAGAGGGGGACCAACCACATTCAAGAACCCAGGTCACGGAGGACCAAGAGTAGAAGGTTACCCTAACATACCTCAACTTAAGGGGGTATTAGGAAATGCAGGATGAGAATGATGAGGACTATAAAGTACCTCAATCACTCTACAGACCCAAAATTCAGGATGGAGCTAGGCAAGCCAGTTTTCAGGTTCACTATGCCTCAGGAATCTCTCTAACTGAGGAAAAAAGCATGGTCTCAGGATGATAGTGTGGCATGCTTGCATCTCTCAAGTGTGTTGGTGTTCGTACGGCTAGAGGACTAAAGAGACAAGGTCAAACTTAAGAAAATAGACTAACATCCCAACTAACTACTACTAAAGGGCAGCCAAAACAATGCTATGAAATAAACAAAATATGCTCTAATATGATAAAGTAAAAACATAAGAGTTAGGTTAGCGAGAATAATCTCATAAAGGAATTTGTTTGCTAGCTAGCTCCCAGAAGCGTGTCTACCTACACACAAAGAAGAGGAAAATTGTTGGGTGGTTGTATAGGGGCCTGCCTTAGTTAGACCCCCATTTAGGTGTTTCCACCTCCATGAATAGCCAAGAAAGTGAGTATGATAAAGAAAGAAAGTAGAGAACACTAAAACACTACAAAACAGTAAATCTGCTTACTCAACCAATTAATAGAGGAGAGGAGTAGGAAGCTTACCACCTCCACCAAGAGCACTTAAGGATAATGGGTGAGAAAATGAGAGTACTCAAGCCTCTGTTACAATGGTGTTGTCCCACACTTGCTTTACTGAAGTGATGGGGTAAAGTTATTGCTGGTATGGAGTTCAAAAGTGCTCCTAAAAGTGCTTGGGAATGCAAGAAGTGAGTGCAAGAGAGTGTGAAGAAGTTGAGTTGAAAGCTTAGAAGATCTGAAATGCATGTAGAAGGGGAGAATTTTAAGTAAAGATAAAGAAAATGACCATATTTAGGTCGATCGGCCGAAGAGGGCATTGCAAGTCGACTGCCAATGAGAAGTGTGACGCCTCTACAGACCGTAGAAATCTACTAGGGACGTAAGCATGCCACGTGGATGTCTCTGTAGAAATTCCACCACCGACACTCAAAATAGATGCCAAGTGGGATGAAGGTAGTAGACTTATGTGGAATTAAGCCTCTGAATTTGATTTTCCAAAGTGAAGAAGGGAAAAAGGGGAATTTGTATAAGGGGTGCAAATTCACTCCTATACATTTTCCCCTCACTTTAGCGAGCACTAATATTGATGAGTGCTTTGGTAAAGTAGATCGAAGAAGAGTAGGGTTAGGAATGTATACCTAAACCATCAAGGAAGTAGACCATGATCTGACGAACCTATAGGTGCAGGGCAAGCGAAGGACTTCATAGCTTCTCAGAACTATGAAGCTAAAGAAAAAAAGCATCTTACAAGCATGCAAACCTACAAGGAGGCAACCCCCAAGATCTCTCACATGAAGGAATCCCTATGAAGTAAGTGCCTTACATGCTTGTAGACCTACAAGGAAGGTGTCTCCCAAGAACTCTCACATGGAGGATACCCAGGAAGTGTCCCCCAAGATCTCTCACATGGAGGAAGCTAGGGAAGCACCCTACAAACCCGCAAACCTACAGGGATGGTGTCCTTCAAGATCTCTCGCATGAAGGATGCCAAAGAAAGATCCCTACAAAATTGCCGACCTATAGTAAAGGTATTATCCAATATCTCACACATGAAGAATACCCAAGAAAAGTGCCCTACAAGCTCATAGACCTACAAGGGAGCCACCCCCAAGATCTCTCACATGGAGGAATCTCAAAGGAAGCACCCTACAGGTTCTCAGACCTACAGGAAAGTATCCCCCAAGATCTCTCTCATGGAGGAAACCCAGGAAAGTCGACTTCGTAGAGTCAAAAAGCAGCCATGTAGGCAAGTAAGTGGACAATTGCATGGATTGTCGATAATTTGGAAGACTTTCAAAGGGGTCCCTTGGGAACCTGTCATGAATAAGGGGTCCATTTGAGGGATGCACAGTTCAAAAGTAGATGTTTTCTTTCTTAGATCAATCCATCATCAAGGGATCCTTTTGAAAGACATTCACTTCATCAAGGAATTCAAACAGAAGAATATTCCCCCATGCGAGGGGAAAGTCAAAGTTATTCTCGCTTCGGAGGAAGGTTTTCAAGTTCTTTCTTTATGAACCCGTGATGAAGGAAACATGTTATGTTAGGGTTCCAAGTTGAGAATGTGATTTTGAAGAAAGGTTTGTGAAGATTTTCGAGAAAAGATTCGTTGGCAATGAATGCATTTTCTAAAAATCAAAATGTTGAAGAAGCAGCGTTGTTGAACACATGAGAGGGACAACTCAAGTAAAGAAGAGAGAATATAAAGAGAAAGCAAAAGAGAAAAAAAAAAGGAAACAGGGTAGCCTATTTTAGGGTCAAAACTAAATATATATATATATATATATATATATATATATATATATATATATATATATATATATATATATATATATACGTATGTATGTATGTATGTATGTATGTATGTATGTATGTATATGTATGTATGTATAGTAATAGTATATAAATGAACTGTCATCAACCCCCTACTATATCAAACCATGTGAATAATGAACAAGAAGACAAAGTAAAAAATAAAAAATTGGGTCAACATGGAAGGGAAGCCTAAATTCCCCCAACGCTTTGCATTGTCCCCAATTTACTGAAAATCAAGCACAAAAATGGAAGAATGATGATACAAATAGAGGAAGTTTTATGACACAAAAACCATGCCTATATCTAAGCACCAATAGGGGTGACAAGGGTCATCTAGGGACACAACACAATCATGAGGGAACACATCACAACACAAACACACACATCTAATCTAAAGATCAAGAAGAGGGCCTCCCCTAACACTGATTGACCAAAAGGTCATCTACTTCCCACTCTAGATCATCGTAGGGGGAAGGAGGATGAGCTTGCAGTGGTGTAATGTTAAGGGGAGGAGCATTTGGCCCTCCCGCAACAAGGGCTAAGGAAGAGGGCCCCGGAAGGTCCTCTTCATCAAGCTCTTGTGGAGCTAGGGTCAACAATTCACAAAGATCGCTAATAAGGCTAGAACTTCATCCATAGAGTTAAACATGTACCCTATAGGAGTGTCATTTTTAACTTCAATGGACGGGGTAGGCTACACCTAAGGTTCACCGCTAGGCTCACTGAATGACTTAGGAGTGGTGATGAACTCAAGCGAGGTCGAGATTGGTTCCATCACTAAGACAAAACAAGTCAGAATAGGACCACCCTGTGAAGAAGGTGGGCTCCTCTTACATCCTTTGTTGCTAGAAGGACCACACTTGACCTTTTTCTTTATTGGAGGAGTTGAAATCCCCACAAACAAGGCTAGAGGTGCAGAGGAAGAGGAGGGAAGAATCGCAGTAGATATGACAAAGGTGTTGGTCATATTAATGAGTTTTGGGAAAGGCGAGATATTCAAAATAGACATTATAAAAGGTGACTCCACTGAAGGAGCGATGAATACCTTACCCCCTTGGGGTTAGGCGCATTTGTACTCATAGTGGAAGTCAGAAATAATGCAGAACTAAACTGAAGGGAAGCAGAGGGAAGGGGAGAGGAAGACACTATAGGAGGCCCTAAAGTAGGGGCGGTCGTCTCTCCTTCCTTCTCTGTGAGGTAACCTACTCAACCACAAGGGCCTTTCACCGGCGCTTATGCTTGCATGCAAGGAAGTTTCTATGACTCTTTGAGCTAGAGGCTAGAGGTTGCAAAGGAATAGAAAGCTCTTGCTCGACCATGGGAACATCCACTATAGCCATCTCTGGCAAAGGAATAGATTCATTTACGACAGCATGAAGAACAAGTTGAGAAGCAACAGGGGGAGTCGGCTCAAGTGCCTCGACAGTGGGCCTCTTCCCGTTCACTGCTTTAGGAGCAAGAGCAATAGGAGGCCGTAGAGGTTGAGACAAAGAGGACTCTCCATGAGAGGCCTTCTACCTACTATACCGAAGGGTTCTAGGCTCTGTGGGTAGAACAAGAAGTTAAAATGCAGGACAATTAGGTTTTCACCAAGTGGGCACCATAGGATCCTCCCACAAGCGCGGAGAAGAATCTAATGGCACCATAGCAAAGCGAAAAGAAGTGTCAAACTGAGTAGCAGAAGAAAAAGGAGGATCTCAGGACCGCTTCTCTTCTTCCTTCCTACATGCCTTAGTGGCATCGTTGTCAACTTTTAAGCAAGCCCTATGTGAAACAACATAAGGTGACAGAGGATATCTCACTTTAGGCCTCAGGCACCCTTTCTTATAATTCTGATACATTCAGTGTACAAGGTCCATCCTGGGCAGAAGAGGACCAACGAGAGCAAGCCAAGAGTAGTCCAAGGAGTAGCTACCATGAGCAACCAATAGTTTATAACCAGTGTCATGAATTACATGCACGAAACCCCCATGGATAAATTTTAAGCATTTATGCACGACCAAGGCTACCGCATTCATAGCACTAACCAAGGGATACTGAACTTCACTCTAAATAGTTTAGACCTAGGGATAATGTCAAACAAGAGCTTCATAAACTTAGGTCCAACCAAGACTAACAGGGAAATACTACCCAAAGGGGGCACGAAAAGCACGTCATGCATGTGGATGGTGCTCACAGGTGCATCGTACCCATCTTTATGTAAAAATTTAATCAACATGATATCCTTAGTTATGATGTTTACTTGTGACGTCAGATCAACAAGAACACCCACTATGATGTTTCCATTGATCCGTGCAAGGATATAGAGAGGAGATGGTTCCCTATTGAAACCCATCGGTAGGTCCTATGAGGTGAAGGTTATACTAGTACTGTCTATACAAGTTGCATAGAGGGGATGGGTTGATGCAAGAAGGAGGCCATTACACACACTAAACGATACTTTCATAGAGTCCCTAAAGGTTACAGGATAAGAGGGTGACCCAATTAAGGTTTCATTATGCAACACTTTCAGAACCTTGCAACTACGCTGACTAGGGGTTGCAGGTTGGGTTGTAAGGCTACAACCTCACAACACTCACACCTACAACACTCTTAGAATGTGAGGAAAGGAACTTTCAGTATCACAAAACATAACCAAAATGGTTCATGTCGGGTTCAATAAAAATGTAAGAGAGGGTGACCAACTACGTTTAAGACCCTAGGTCATGAAGGGCCAAGAGCAAAAGGATGCCCTAACTTACCTCATCTTAACAGGGTGTTAGGAAATGTGGGACAAGAATGATGAGGATATAAAGTTCCTCAATCACTCTATAAATCTGAAATTTGAGGCAGGGCTAGGTGAGCCAATTTTCAGGTTTAACACCACGTCAAGAAGCTCTTTGTCTGAGGATGAAAGTGTGGTCCCAGGACAATAGCAGGATGCACTGGTGTCTCTCAAGTGTGTTGGCATCCATAAGGCTAGAGGACTAAAGAGTGTAACGCCATAGAAAATTGCACAAGAAACATATTAGAAGCAAACATGCATGCAATACTAAATCTAGAATGCAAATCTAAATGTTAAGCAACAAAGAACATAGGAAAGTTAGAAACGTAAAAAAAACTAGAACAATCTTACCAATTTTGAATGTATTTCCATGATTCATCTCGATTTCCCTTCTCCATTTTTCTTGTGTAGTATAATTGCCCTTAGATTTGTAAGTAAATTCGTGCAAGTATAACCTAAGATAGTGATTAGCAAAATATCGAAGATTCAAGACAAAGTGCTCTCAAAAGTCATAAGATTTCATGAGTTTTCGAGAGAGATTGGAATGAAGAATGACAAATCAATTTATAGAAAATTGATTATTCGAATGACAGGCCAAGATTGAAAGATAAATGAACGGTTGAGATTGACAGATTAGACATGCATTTTGATAACTATTAGTAGTGACATGAGTGATACAAACTAGGAATAGGATTAAAGATTAAATAAATGATTTAATCTTCAGTTCGGTATTCGAAAACATGAGAAATATCTTTGCATGACAAAGATGAAGATTGATTAAATCAACTCTTGTTCGAATGAATGCACAAGATTTAATTAATTAAATAAGAATATTTAATTAATCTGCATGTACACGCAAATAAGTTAGAACTGGACGATTGAATGATCTGACGAAGAGATTACTCAAGACAGCTACTCAAACATTAAATCAAGAGTTAACTGAGCGATTAAAATAGATATTGAGTCGAGTAAAAGTGAATACTTAGATAACTCACATAATTATCTAAAATATAGAGGAATGCGTTAAAATAGAATTTATGAATTAAATAATTCATTTAATTCAAGACTCGATATTTGAAGAATAATTAAATAAATAATATTTATTTAATTAAGTGATGAAGGATTTAAATGAATAATTAAATAAATAAAGAATTTATTTAATTTGACAACAAGAAGGATAAGGTTAATTAGTAACATAATTAAATAAAAAGCTTATTTAATTAATCAAATAGAATAAAGAAAAGTGTGAATTAATTAAAATAATTAAGATTATTTAATTAATAGAAGAATTAATGTTAAGATGAATTAATTAAATAATTAAGATTATTTAATCATGACCATGAAGAATACAAGTTATGAAGAATATGGAAGTCATAGGCCTAAACCAAATTTTGGTGTCTACATTTGCCCCTCTTTGATACAATGTCATTTCGGCGTTGTGTCAAAGAAAATCGATAAAAATATGCCCCAGTAATGCCCCAGATTAAAATAGGTAATGATATGCCCCCTCGGGAAAATGGAAAAATTTCTGAAAAGTTCAGAAAAATTTGGAAATGCTCCTGATTAATCCGATGGATACGCAGAAATGTAGTGGAGTTGACGAAATGGAGTTTGGAAATGGGAGGGACGGGTATGGGATAATTGAAAATGGAAGTTAATACAGCCAGTGGGAGAGAAATGCCACCTAAGCCCTAGGTATATATAAGAAATAGGGGTAAAAACCAATTCATTTGCACCCACCTAGTTGAGAAATTGAGATTTTGCTCTGACTTTTTAGCGAGGATGTCTCCAGTTCTAGCTACTCACCATCGCCAATACAGGATTTGAACATATCAGAGACCAGCCAGCGCAGACCCCCCTGTATGGACCTAAAACTTTCCTTTTTGAAATTTTTGTTTTGCGCTCATTTTAATGCATTTATTCATTTTTTACATATGCGTCATTTTAAGTTTGAACCGCATATGCATGCGCGAACAATGCATTTGACTGCAGAAAACCGCATCTGTAGTTTTACGTCGGTAATTTTTTTGAATAGGATTTAGCAGTTCAATGCATGTGTTTATTTCTAAAATGGATTTGATTTCCTGAAATGCATCTGACAGAGGAAATGACGCATTTGTGTTTTCCCGAACCACAATTGAATTCCTGAGCTGCAATTGAAGAAGAAACGACGCTTCTAACTGGTAATATAGCGACACAATTGACTGGTAAAATTTTATTTCTGTTTTCCGCAATCTAAAAATTTCAATTGATTTTTGTGTTACTGATATTTGATTTTCAGCATGTGGCCATTTGGAGTTAACAAGCTTTTGCAGGATGATTGACGAAGACAATATTGAAAATTACTAATGAGTTTTTCTGCAGGATGCTTATCGAAGACCCTAGTTAAATTTTGAAATAGATTGTTTGGTAGTGTAGCAAATCTTTAATTTGGATTAAAATTAACAAGTGTCTACTGTGTTTGGTGTGAAAGCACAAATTTGGTCACCCTTATGACTTGGTACATCGAAGTATCCTCTCCCCTTGTGCATCCGTGTGATCCTGGGTGTAAGAGAAATAGTTACCAACTCTAGAACTTGGGCCTGTTCTGGTGGGAAAAAGTACTCACCCCAGGACGACTCATACTAGTAGCACCCTGAACCCAAGGGACTTCCAGCCGGTATATAAAAGTGGGTTCTTGGGGAAAACCCAAGAATCAGGAGTATGGTTCCGACGAGATGGATTTGAAAGGGGACTCTCGCTGTATGGATCATGCCCCACGAACGGAATGCCTGTACTAAATACCTTTTGTTTTAGAGACCAACCTATTTGTGGCTGTTGCTTGGTATAGTGCAGGGTATAGTATCATGCCCGAAGAGACTCACTACTAATCCCCTTGAGTAGAGATAGCAGTTCTTGGGAGGTCATTACCCAAAGAATTTGAAATTGGTGTGCTCGAAAGATGCTAATGAGCCGTGGAGGGGAGCCAATGCCACCAAATTTCTAATCTATTCGCTCTCAAGAAGGAAAGGTGTTTATCACCAATCCAGGGTATAAAAGGTGGGCTATACCACGTATACAAATCCTAGGCCTTTGGCCTATTAGGATGTGCTTCTCTATTATCAATTTAAACGTTCTTTGATTCCAAAATCAAAACTGAAACACTTTGTCTTATGATTGTCTTTGATTGCCAGAATTTGATCACGAAAAACGGAGTCAGTTTAAATCGCATCACTGAAAATACATAGAGAGTCACAACTATTCACCAAAAGGTCGCAATTGATTTTTAGAGTCCCATCTGTTTAACTTTGAGTCGCATTTATTTAGCTTTGAGTCGCATCTGTCAGTATCAGTCGCATATGTCTACCATAGAGTCACATCTATCAGTTTATCTCACAATTGCTTTGCAAAAAACTACATGCGTTATATTCTGAGTTGCAACTATCATTATGAGTCACATTTGTTTAGCTTTGAGTCACATCTGTCTAACGTAGTCGCATCTGTCAATTTAGCTCACAATTGCTTTGCAAAAAACCACATGCGTTATATTCTGAGTCGCAACTGTCAATACGAGTCGCATTTGTTAGAAGGTTAACCACATCTGTCAGAGTCACACATTGAACTTTACCAGAGAAACATAATTGGTCACTAGAAAACTGCAACTATTAACTTGAACCACATTTGTGAAATCCCACGACGCATTTGTCTGATTATCAGAAAACCAGAATTCACAGTCACTGTCCAGTCAACATGATTATACCAGTTTCAGTTGTCTTTATGCAAATAGTCCTTGAACAGAAACTTGAAATGATTTGCTCAATTTTGCATCATTTAGGTTCATTTAGTCATTACCATAGTTTTCTTAATTCAGAGTTTAGTTTCATCTTAGAATACATATTACCTTGCATTAAACTTTTAGAAAGGTCACTTTTACAAACTTTAGGATAAGTTTACCATCTGCACTCTAGAAAAATCATAGCATCAACAGAATCTATCATTGAACCTAGTTTTATCAATTTATCCTTTGTCCTACAGAGAGTCCTCCTAGCTCATCAGTCTAGTTAGGAAAATCAACTTGTCTTTGATCCTCGTCCTACATTGGTTCCTTGACTTAACTAAATTGATGCCTTGGTTAGACTTTAGGTAGTTGGTAACCTTGTCTTAGGTTCACGAAATTGATTACCTTAGAAGCTTGCTTCGAATTTATATCTTTAGACACTATCATCCTAGGATAGCATCATTTTAGACATACCTTATTCGCATAGAAAATACCAAAAAAATAGATGCATTCATTCCTTATTTGCACCTAGAAAATCCCAAAAACATAGCTTAGGTTGCATACCTTAGACTTAAGTCACTCTTTGCATTGTCATACCTTAGCCCTCATATCACATACCTTAGTCATACTCCATCTTTCATCATAACCTCACCACCATGTCTGCAATTTACCTTGATATGTGTGCTAGTGAAATTGAATACCAGTTACTCTGTAATGGTCAATTCCAACAAGCCATAGACTTCAAAAGACAATATATTCAATCCAAATGCCAACCAACGTCAACCTATGGTTAACTACCTACATACCCTTCCTACCAACAATCCATAAGTCCTAGTCCTCCATCCATCTACCCTCATTATCAAGAGTCCCTAAATAATCTTAATTATTTAATTAATTCACACTTTTCTTTATTCTATCTGATTAATTAAATAAATGTTTTTTATTTAATTATACTAATTAACCTTATCCTTCTTGTCAAATTAAATAAATTCTTATTTAATTTACTCTTTATCATATTTCAACTATAATTAAATAAATTCTTTATTTAATTATTCATTTAAATCCTTCATCATTTAATTAAATAAATCTTATTTATTTAATAATTCTTTGAATATCGAGTCTTGAATTAAATGAATTATTAAATAAATAAGATTTATTTAATTAAATGATAAAGGGGTTTAAATGAATAATTAAATAAAGAATTTATTTAATTATAGTTGAAATATGATAAAGAGTAAATTAAATAAAAAATTATTTAATTTGACAAGGATAAGGTTAATTAGTAACATAATTAAATAAAAAACACTTATTTAATTAATTAGATAGAATAAAGAAAAGTGTGACTTAATTAAATAATTAAGATTATTTAATTAATAGAAGAATTAATAGAAGATGAATTAATTAAATAATTAAGATTATTTAATCATGACCATGAAGAATAGGAATTATGAAGAATATTGAAGTCACAGGCTTAGACCAGATTTCGGTGTCTACAAAGAGACAAGGTTGAACTTAAAAAAAATACTAAAATCCCAACTAACTACTTCTAAAGGTCCAAAACAATGCTATGAAATAAACAAAATATGCTCTAATATGATAAAGTAAAAACACAAGAGTTAGGGTGGCGAGAATAATCTCACAAAGGAATTCATTTGCCAGCTAGCTCCCAGAAGCATGTCTACCTACACACAAAGAAGAGGAAAATTGTTGGGTGACTGTATAGGGGCTTTCCTCAATCAGACCCCCATTTAGGTGTTTCCACCTCTATGGACAGTTAAGAAAGCAAGTATGATAAAGAAAGAAAGTAAAGTAGAGAACACTAAAACACTACAAAATAGTAAATGTGCTTACTCAACCAAGTAATAGAGGAGAGGAGTGGGAAGCTTACCACCTCCACCAAGAGCACTCAAGGCTAATGGGGGAGAAAATGAGAGTACTCAAGCCTCTGCTACAATGGTGTTGTCCCACACTTTCTCTATTGAAGTGATGAAGTGAATTTATTGCTACTATGGAGTGCAAAAGTGTTGCTAAAAGTGCTTGGGAATGCAAGAAGTGAGAAGTTGAGTTAAAAGCATAGAAGATCTTAAATGCATGTAGAAGGAGATAATTTGAAGGAGAGATGAAGAAAACGGCCATATTTAGGTCTGTTGGCCAAAGAGGGCATTACAAGTTGACTGTCAATGAGAAGTGTAACACCTCTACAGGCTCCAGCCATAGGAATCTGCCAGGCACATAAGCACATCATGCAGATGTTTACACATTGTGCGGGCATCTCCAATATAAATTCCTCCATTCATGCTCAAAAAAAGTGCCAAGTGGGATGAAGGTAGTAGGCTTATGTGGAATTAAGCCTCTAAATTTGGTTTTCTAAAGTGAAGGGAAAAGGGGGAATTTGCATAAGGGGTGAAAATTCACTCCTATATAATGAGATGTCATGATGTGATGTTTATGAAATCAATAGAGAAATGGAATGCATATACATACACATTCGATCTACCTTCAAGAGAGATGATGGTGAAACTTGAGGATGTGCACTACATTTTAAGATTACCCATTTGGGTGAGACTGCCAATATTGAGGAGGATCACACACACAAGTAGATGGGGTAGGATATTGAGTATTGTGTGGGGCACCCCATGTGACCAACAGACATCAAGGCCTGCATTAAGCTTAAGTGTCTTATGTATGTGCACTCACCATTTTTGTGGCATCCATCATGATTATCACTATGGCTCTAGCTCTTGTTCTTGATGGGTGAGGTGAACACCTAGATGGAGGCCTCATGCATACTATCCATGAGGTGGAGTGACATCAGACCATTTATGCTTGGGGTTGTAGTATGGTGGCTCACCTCTATTATGATCTCAGGTTCTTTATTTATCGAGAGCTAGATAGTATAGTACATTATACACTCTTACATATTTTGGTTTTCAAGCATATCACATGCACTAGGCCTATAGGTTATCCCATAGTAGCAATTGTGGGGTACCCACAAGCATTCAACTATACTCTAAGATGGGTCTGGGAGTTTGTGGATTTATTATACAGGAGCATTTAGTTTGATTACTTAGAGGATGATTCAATGTTGTATGGAGGCCTTACCCCACCATACCCTAGTGGCTAGATCACATACATCAACTTGTTAGGATGCAATATGATAGGCTCTTACTAGGACAACATGACTATATAGTGATGCCCTTTTATTATGATTGAGTCATGCAATAGTTTGGATAGATTCAAGTATCATAAATGCCACAATCCACATACTTGAGATCAACATGGAGTAGCTCTAGACCTGGATACATTTGGAATCCCATGGTTAATGATGTGTATTTCAATTATTCATATGATGAGGACCATGATGTACCCTCAACATCGTACCTTGACGATGTAGGTACCACTATAGCCTATGAGAATTTGTGGGTGAGAGCATGACCGACACACGTCTTCCCTATCAATCATCCCACAAGAGATGCTAGACCTCTTCTAGGTTGAGGAGATGAGAGAGAGGAGGATACAATAAATGGGGATGCAAATGAGGATGACAAAGTAGAGGACCTAGAGGATGAGGGTGAGAATGTTCTTCAGAAAATGAGTGATGATCTTGATGAGCTAAGTAAGGTCATAGATGCCCCCTAAAGGAGATATACATCTCACTCATGAGTCACCCGAGAAAATTTTGCAGCTGCAACAGGCATCACCATTCATGAGCATGGGGAGGCTAGTCGTACCACATCTTATATGCTATCGGCACATGAGGGACCTATCATACCACAACGAGATCTCGATCAATGAGCTAGAGATCTAGGTAATGATATGTTTTATAGTTTTATTATTTTTTTAAGTTTATGTATATTTTCTTGTACATACCATGGAATGTTCTAATTTTATTTATGTTTCTTTCTACTCAAGAGTGGTGAGACCTCTTCCATCAAGTCACTACAGAGATGACCCCTTCCTTTCCCCCACATCTAGACATACGAGCAGAGTGTATGGCACCACCTAGTGTGGGGCATCATGCTGACCTTTTTGAGCCCTTAGCAAGATGGAGGACAATGTAATATGAGGATTCCATGAGGAATGTTGATCTATCTACCACTAGGGAGGAGCGAGTGAGAAGCAAGATTACACAACTTTAGATTGCATACAAGGAGTTTCGAGCTTCCTGGGTTCCAACTAACAATGATACATAGGCCTTCACTCGATCAAAACTCATCAAGTTGTAGGGGGAGATTACTGGAGTGTAGGTTGACAGAGACCGCATAGATCAAGAGCACATCACAACACTCGTACAGGAGGGGATTTCTTTCGGTGAGGAATAGGGCCTATGAGATCGGATGAGCTCCATGAGAAAATTGTGATCGACGGTCTTGTGAAGAGCACCACCACCAGGACCTAAGGAGTCTAATAGCCATAGGCCACACTAGCATTGTTGTATATGAGATGGAATGTATATAAAATTTTTAATTTATGAACATTTTATGTTTGTTTTGAACTAGATGTCAATGTGGTCTATTAAATAGTCTTTGTAATAATATTTAATAAATATCTCCATGATCTAAGTTTTATGTGATCTAATCCAAATGTCTAAGTTGATATTAGATACTACCTTTTGATTAAGTGTTCTATGTTAAAATAAATGCACTTATAATCTAATTAAGAAATTAAATTCATGTAATGATCTTAATTTAGCACAACACATATGAGATTTGAATAGTATGCAAAAATAAAGTAACAATTCAACATAGTAAACAATTACTCTACATAATTCAAGACATGTTCACCAATAATGTTTTCCAAGAATGAAGCAATGTGAGACAAAATAGATAAGCATCTATCTAATCTAACAACATGCTTTAATATACATACTATTTAGAAGAAGATATTAAGTGTAATATCTCTACAAATGTGCACTATTTATAGGCTCTTTGAGAGGTGTACCATCTATTTTTGTTAATGTATATGCACTAGACCCATAGCCTTTATCAATTATATAGGGTCCTGATGTAGAGGGTAAGATACTTTTGGAAACACACATTGATTTCAAGGATTGCAAAGATGCTCTCACAAACCTCTTCTAGACACCCCTGTGGAAATAATGCCTAAATGGCTCACTTATGACACAAATATTTATCCTATAGATCCAAACCCTAGGAATGATCTTAAGGGGAAAAATTAAACTTGTCTTGAAGGTTTCCAAAAGCCCAAACCTCTGTCTTGAACAAAATCCACTTTTCCACCTTAAATAGCCTTCTAGCCCAACTAGGCCTCTAGCGAAGAATTTTTGACTATTCTCTCAAACTTCCCAAAGGAACATCCAATCTAGTGACTGATTAAGTTTTTTTTTATGATGGAAAACAACATATCAACTCCCTGATGGCACTTGTTTCAAACAATCCCATCCAAAACCTGTTGTCTCCTCAAAAACTAGGCCTAATTAGCCCTCTTTTTCAAAGCAACCCCTCTCTAAACTCAACCCCTTACTAAGAAACTTTCAAAAGTCCCTTAAAATGACTCAAAACCAAAGATTTTCAGGTTCTTAATCTTCTATGACACACTTAACATGCTCAAACACAAAACCCTCCTTAACTTGCCTCAAAACTAGGGCTTCTTGAAAACTAACCTTCCAATCACTTCCAGAACTTGTTCATTGACTCTACATCATTAGGACAACATATTTATTCTATCCCAACTCAAAAACATACCCCTCCTTAAGGCAGATCTTCCACTGCTATACTCTAGCCTCCATCTTCAAGCACTTTGCACTGTGAATTCTTGGTGTACACCGCATGATTCCTCTTTCCTACACTTTAGTTTATTATATTGGTATGGTAAAAGTTAATTATGATCCATTTCATTGGTCTCAGTCACATATTCCCATGAAATGGATCATTTATCCATGAAAAACCCTCAAAACTAGTGTAAATTCTGTGTTTTCTTGAGGACAGTCAATGTATTGTACATAAAACTTATTTATTATTGCTCTCAGAACCTATAAGGGTTTCAAACCATGTAAATTCAAGTTCCTACATAATTCAAATGATCATAATTTCAATAGAAATAAAAAACTCATAAAAAAACTCAAAGAAATTGCAAGAAAACTGTATTTCTTTCACTATTTCCTGTAGCAGTCCATACAGTCACCTCTCCAATTGATCAACCTCTGTAAAAATGATTCTTTTGGGGTTATAGACCCATTCCTCAACTGAACAAATTGTTTTGGATTGATTACAATGCATAATTACCTCTAAAACACCTAAAACTCATTTTCCCGCCTAAAGTGGATTTTCAAATATTTGAATTTCCAATTTGCAATTTATTAAACTCTACTATCTAAAAACCATTGGATCCTTAATATCCAACTTTATTTGGCAGAATAAAATCATAATAAACCTATCTAACCTCCTAGAGCATTATTTTTGCATTTACAAAGCATTTTGGTCATAGGGTCCTTATCAGGACCCTTAGGACAATTGACTCCTTTCAAGTTCTTTCCCATTTCAAAAGCCATTATAATATTCAAAAGATTATAATTGATGTTTTGATTTGATGGAAAGGTCCTCCTGACCCCTGCACAGTTCTGACCTTTGAAGAGCTCCTTGAAGGCCTTGGGTGCTCCTGCACCATTCTCCCCAAGAAAGAAAGATTTCTTACCCCAAGAAGTATCCCATGTGTTGCCACCAAAAGACCCCTTGCTCTCATATGTTTGCATCTTCAAATGATAGGACATGTAATCTCCCAAAGTCACTGTCTTCCTCTTCTTCCAATCTACACTCTTTTCATTCATCATGTGAGAACCAAAACAGTGATTTATTTGTCCTCTTGGCTGTTTGAACTCAATATGTTTTTGTGCCCTATTTCTACCCTCATTCCACTGACTCCTTTGTGAAAAGACACCACCTCTATCACCCTCAACTATAGGGCATTCAATGTCTCCAACCTTGACACTGTCTAAGTCCCACAAATTCTGATTTCTAGGACTGTGTGCTCCACAACCCTGCTGCAACTCATCACTCCTCGAACCAGTATCTTCCCCTGTTTTACCTATCTTACCCTACTTATTCACCTGCAAAATATTCTCAAAACAGATCATAAAACTTTCATTTGACTACTCCAAAGGCAAAGGCACTAATTTGTATCTAACAACATCTTTATGCACCAATTATGTATTGTGAAAACTATCATGCAATGTCTGCCTAGTATACTACCATGGTCTCCCCAAGATGATATGACCACAAGTCATTGGAATGACATCACAAAGAACCCTATCATGATAAGATCTAATAGAAAAATCCACAAAAGCTCTCTTACCAATCTCTACATGTTGCATTTGAGTTACCCAAGTGGCCTTGTAGGGAGTAGGATGATCAAATGTTTCAATCCCCAACTTGGTTACCATATCAGTTGAAACTAAATTGCTATGTGACCCTGAATCTATGAGTAATTTGCATATTTTACCATGAATGAGACAATTAGTCTTAAAGATAGCTACCTTTGGCTCTTGATGAAGTCTTTCTCCTTTCTTGATCATAAGAAACTCACCATCAGTCATAGGGTCTGCCATGAATGTTTTTGGTTCCTCCTTCTTGTCTTCTTCTTGTACCAAGTTAGCTCTCCTTTCTTTGCCCCTATCAAATTGTTCCCATTTAGGACACTTGAAGGAAGGATGCCGTGGTTCATTGAAATTGAAACACCTACCTGTGAATGGGCCTTTAGCTTGTCCAAATCTGCCTCCTCCTGTAGGAGTGTATCCTCCTCTTTGATCATAAAACACCTCTTTGCCTTTGTCATTGCTGCTCTTGTCATTGTTGCCTTGTCCTTGTTCTCTATTACCTCTACCCCTATTTGAACTACCTCCTCTTCCACCATTTCTTGATCTTTCTTGCTTCCTTTTCATCTTTTCTTCTACTCTAATGGACAACTAAAAAAATTCATCTAATGTCCTTGGTAATTGCAAACCAATCTCATCTTGTAGATTATACCTCAAGCCATTGATATACCTGGCTACTTTCTCATCTTCTTCTTCATAACCTCCTCTAATACTAAGCTTGTGAAATTGCTCAGTATAGGACATCACATCCATGTCCTTTTGTCTTAAATTTTGCCTCATCCTCTTCACATGAATTGTGTAATCAGATGGTAGGAATTGCTCTTTGACCAAACTCTTCATCCTTGCCCATGTAGAGACTTTTGCCAATCCTCTAGCCATCCTATCATTCTGAAAACTAGTCCACCATGTCAATGATGTGCCTCTCAACTTAGTTTTGGCAAACTTAACCTTCCTCTCTTCATCCATCTCTTCAAATTCAAAATAGTTCTCTAAGGCATCAAGCCATCCTAACACCTCTTCACTATCCATCTTCCCTTGATAGATAGGAAAATCTATGTGACTCTTTCCTCCATGACCTTGTACTGCCTTCAACAACCTCACTAACCTTCTTTCTTCGGGGTCTTCTATCTCACTTGCTGGTTGTTCTTGATTTACCCTCACATGATCTTCATCTTCATCATTATCTTCCTAGTTTTCTTGTTCTTCTCTCCTATTTCTCTCAAGGTTGTTTATCCTTTCTTGCATAGTATCTCTCTCCCTTCTCCATTTCCTTTCTTCCCTTGCTCTGGCCTGCTCTCTTGCTGCTTCTTGTTCTCTTCTTTCTCTCCTTTCCCTTTCCAAGATTTCTCTTAACTCCTCCAACTCTCTTGCCAATTTATTTTTAGGTGCCATTGCTGATTATTCAATCCCTAAAGGACCTACTCACTACTCTGATACCACTCTAATGCAGAGGGTAAGAGACTTTTGGAAAAACATAATTATTTCAAGGATTGCAAAGATTCTCTCACAAACCTCTTCTAGACACCCTTGTGGAAACAATGCCTAAATGGCTCACTTATGACACAAATCTTTCTCCTATAGATCCAAACCCTAGGAATGATCTTAAGGGGAAAAATTACACTTGTCTTAAAGGTTTCCAAAAGCCCAAACCTCTGTCTTGAACAAAATCCACTTTTCCACCTTAAATAGCCTTCTAGCCCAACTAGGCCTCTAGCGAAGAATTTTTGACTATTCACTCAAACTTCCCAAAGGAACATCTAATCTAGTGACTGATTAAGTTTTGTTTTATGATGGAAAACAACATATCAACTCCCTGATGGAACTTGTTTCAGAAACTCCCATCCAAAACCTGTTGTCTCCTCAAAAACTAGGCCTAATTAGCCCTCTTTTTCAAAGCAACCCCTCTCTAAACTCAGCCCATGACTAAGAAACTTTCAACAGTCCCTTAAAATGACTCAAAACCAAATATTTTTAGGTTCTTAATCTTCTATGACACCCTTAACACGCTCAAACACAAAACCCTCCTTAACTTGCCTCAAAACTAGGGCTTCTTGAAAACTAACCTTCCAATTACTTCCAGAACTTGTTCATTGACTCTACACCATTAGGAAAACATATTTAGTCTATCCCAACTCAAAAACATACCTCTCCTTAAGGCAAATCTTCCACTGCTATACTCTAGCCTCCATCTTTAAGCACTTTGCACTGTGAATTCTTGGTGTACACCACATGATTCCTCTTCCCTACACTTTATTTTTTTATATTGGTATGGTAAAAGTTAATTATGATCCATTTCATTGGTCTTAGTCACATATTCCAATGAAATGGATTATTTATCCATGAAAAACCCTCAAAACTAGTGTAAATTTTGTGTTTTGTTGAGGACAGTCAATGTATTGTACAAAAAACTTATTTATTATTGCTCTCAGAACCTATAAGGGTTTCAAAACATGTAAATTCAAGTTCCTACACAATTCAATGGATCATAACTTCAATGGAAATCAAAAACTCATCAAAAAACTCAAAGAAATTGCAAGAAAATTGTATTTCTTTCACTATTTCCTATAACAGTCCGTACAGTCACCTCTCCAATTGATCAACCTTCATACAAATGATTATTTTGGGGTTATAGACCCATTCCCCAACTGACCAAACCATTTTGGATTGATTACAATTCATAATTACCTCTAAAACACCTAAAACTCATTTTCCCGCCTAAAGTAGATTTTCAAAAATTTGAATTTCCAATTTGCAATTTATTAAACTCTACTATCTAAAAACCATTGGATCCTTAATATCCAACTTTATTTGACACAATAAAATCATAATAAACCTATCTAACCTCCTAGAGTATTATTTTTCCATTTACAAAGCATTTTGGTCCTAGGGTCCTTATTAGGACCCTTAGGACAGTTGACTCCTTTGAAGTTCTTTCCCATTTCAAAAGCCATTATAGGCTTCAAAAGATTATAATTGATGTTTTGATTTTATGGAAAGGTCCTCCTAACCCCTGCACACTTCTGACCTTTGAAGAGCTCCTTGAAGACCTTGGGTGCTCCTGCATTAGGTCCTAACTAATTTGGACTAAACTTTCCTTTTTCACCTAGGGAAGTATTAACATTATGTTAATTCTCATACAAAACCAAATAACCCTTTTATTTTAAAGGCATGAAGGATGGCATTATCATTGTAACAATGTTTCATCTTTTGGAATAGGCTTCAAGATGCTCAAGAGCATTGATGCACTATTCATCAAGTATTTCAAGTTTTAATTATTTCTCTTTATAAGTATTATGGTCAATAAGCCCTCTAAGAGAAATTCTTAATAAAGGAATTTCTAACTCTAAGGGCATTATTGTATCAACACCATAAACAAGGTTATAAGGTGTGTTTCCTATAGGTGTTCAAATACTAGTGTGATAATCCCACAATGCATATGATAATTGAGTGTGCCAATCCTTATTATGTTTGCTTACTATTTTCTCAATATTTTTTTGAGAGTTTTATTGGTTGATTCTGCTTGACCATTAAATTGTGGGTAGTAAGGTGTTGAAAAATGGTGAACTAAATGCAAAATGTTTCTAGAAACTTCTTCACATCATTATTCTTAAATGGTATACCATTATCTAAAACTAATGCAGAAGGAAGGCTAAAGTGAGCAATAATGTGTTCCAATATGAAACGATAAATTTCATCAATTGTTGTGGAATGAAAAGGAATTGCTTCTACCCATTTTATGAAATAGTCTATTGTGGTAATTACAAATATGTGTCTAGAGGAAGAAGGTGGTGATATTTTTCATATGATATCCAAACCCCAACTAAGAATGGCCAAATAACAACTTGGGCACGAAGTTTGGAAGAAGAAGCATGGATCAAATTGTTATGTTCCTAACATTTCTTAACATGATCAAAACAATCTTGTTCCATATGTCTCCAATAACATCCCATGTGTATTAATTTTTGAACTAAAAATCTTCCTCCAAAATGTCCCCCACAAGCACCAACATGAGCTTCCTCAAGGGCTATAGGGATCTCTAAATTGTTAATACATATAAGTAAAATACTAGTAAAGGATCATTTATATAAAACATCTACTAAGATGACATATCTAGTAGCAAGTTTCTGAATATGAGCTCTAATGTTCTTAGTGGTTGGTTCTAGAAAGGTACCATCTTTTAAGTAGTTGAATATTTGTGTACCATTCAGTAGAGGCTTCAATATCAATCACTAATGCTTATTTCATTTTTTCATCTAATGGTTTGAAAATAGTGTAGATGACAAATTTAAAATCCATAGAAGGATTATCAAAATAGATATGAAAGTATAAATAAAAGAATAGATTGCATTAGCACTTATATGGGGAAAACCCTTTTGGGAGAAAAGCCTAACACTTTGAAACATTCTCAATGTTTTATCAAATAAAATAGGATATTACAACACATGTGTAGAGTAATCTCTTATTAAGAGTTTCACCAAAATTCAAAATTATAGTAATTTCAATAGAATTCTAGTGTTGCAAATGTATATATACAAGCTACAACTCTATCACACAATTTATAAGCAACAAAAAAACTAGATATCATAAATATTTTTTAGAAATAAGATGTTTAAACCACCAAGATATGACACCTATTTTTTACCCAATTTCTAACACCACACATGAATATTTCAATAAAGTCTAAATATAATAAATGGGCAATGTATTTTGCAACCATCACATTCTATCATAATTATCCACTCATATTTGGCACCTACTTTGTAGCTTTCACTAACCCAAAATAGAGTTACATGATGTGTAAATATTTATTCTAATGTTTGTCAAGATTCGAAAGTAACTCCCCTCTTATATGCTCTTGCACATTATAAGCATTTGAAATAGAACCCTCAAAAATAACATGCTCCAATTTTACTATGTATAGCCACCTTAATGATAACTTACAAAGCATTAACACTTGAAAAATATGCCACCTAAAATTCCATTTCCCCATTTCTATATGATGCTACATTAAATAAATAAAATATAATTATTAGTTTTATGATCAGATTTAATGCATAGAAATTTAATTAAAAATTAGACACAAGACACAGCATATACCTTGGGAAAACCCTCCACTTGAGGGAGAAAAAACCCAGCAACAAATACATCTCTTATATATAAGTAATGGCAACAAGTCTCTTTACAATGAGGCCACACATAAGGCCAATATTCAGCACCAACAATGGATGTAATAACAAGGAAAAATTTTCTCTTCCTTGAATGAAAATCTATTCTTCAATGGATTCACAATCTTCCCTAGAAGAAATTCACACTTGCTAGAAGGAGCTGCTCTTGATATAATTTGCACTTGCTTGTAGGAAGGAATTGAACTTTCTTGATGCTTGAATAAGTGAGAATGAACTTCTATATATACATTTGCTAGAGAGGTTGCACCTCTACAAGAACTAGGCCGGCCACCAAAGGAAAAGATAAATACAAATAATAATTATGAATTACAATGAAGGTCGCCCAAGGTAAGAATTACAATGTTTCCTTGAGAAGCGTTCCTCCTCATTAATTATTATTTGATACAAATTGTGCCTCTTCATAAATTTGATTATCATTTAAATAAATGAAGTGTCTCTTCAATAATATTGGTTTCCTATAAATTTCATAGTCATTTAGGCTCCATCAAATTTATCCATTATATCATGGCTAGAAGAATTCTCTTGACACTGCTATGAACATCAACATTCCCTCTCAGCTAGGGAGGATGCTTCCAGCTGCAAAAGACATATCACCTCATCATGATGTCAACCACAATGGCTACACCCATGTATGGAAAAGAAAGATATCACTTCAATGTGATATCAAACATCATGGCTACACCCATGTATGGTATGTACAAGTGCTCATCACTCAACGTGATGTTGTCACCTCACTGTGATGTTCACCATGGCTCTCTAGAGGGTGAAAACACAAGTACAAGAAAATAATCACATACTCTCTCACATGATGTTGTCATGGAGTCACACACATGACATCTGTGGCTCTCCTAGAGGGTGGAAACAAGGGATTTCACCTCAAATCTCAAAGAGAAATGCATTAACAAGGGCTTGCTCCTCAAATCTCTCTCAAAGAGAAATGCATTAAAGAGGATCATTGATACTGACACTCCTTCTCAACTAGGGCTTGATTCTTCATCATACCAAGCTTGTCTCGAAAGTACACAAAATTTATCCTAGAGAGAGGCTTGGTGAGAATGTTTGTCGTCTGCTCATCAATGCTGATATATCTCAATTGAATTGCTCTCCTCAATACCATATCTATGATATAGTGGTATTTGATTTCCACATGCTCGGTTTTGTCATGAAACACAGGGTTGACAGAAAGCTTCACACAACTCTAGTTATCATAATGAATGATAGTAGGCTCCATTGATTGACCAAACAATCTTGCAAGGAGCTTTTAAATCCACACTACTTCTTAGGCTATCACATAAGCTATAATATACTTAGCCTCTGCTATACTCAATGCCATAGAAGACTGCTTCCTGCTACACCAAGATATCATTGGAGACCCAAAACTGAAATAACATCTAGAGGTGCTCTTCCGATCAATGACACACCCTACCCAATCAGAATCAATATATCTAAGCAAATCCAATTCCACATCAAAATAATACCTCAAGCCATATCCAATTGTGCCACACAAGTATCTCAGGATATACTTCACTGCAACTAGATGTATTTGTCTTGGTTCACACATGAACTAACCAAGTGCACTCACTGCATAGAAAATATCTAGACTAGATACATCAACGATCCAATCAACTTCTTGTACATAGTAGGATCCACTAGATCTGAACTAGCTGCAGTCTCTAACAAGTTATGCAAGTTGGTCTCCATAGACGTAGACATGTATTTGAAATCCATCATATAAAATCTCTTCAAGATGTCAATAGTATACTTCCCTTAACTCAGAATGATCTCATCTATCTTCTTCCATACTTCTAAACCAAGCAAGTAGTGCATGTAACGAAGATCCTTCATTTCAAATTTAGAAGCTAACTCCGTGCATTTGATAATGAGATGATCTTCTCCAGTAAGAAATAAATCAACATGAAGAACCAGGATCAACCATATTATCATCTTCTTTAGGTTCAAAAGGATCCCTTTGAATCTTCAAGTACTTGCATCAACCTTCTAACCTCTTCAACCAAGATTTCCTGCAACACTTTCCTTAGATAAATGTTTTCTAGCACACACCTCTAGTACTATAGAGAGTTTAGGATTTTCCTCCTCAACCTCATCCTAGATCACTCTATTTTGAATAGGTTTGCATAGCTACCAATGACAAATCTAGATGACAGTCTTGAGCAATTTTTATCTTAGCAGTTGAAGTGATCCTCTAAGGATTTAACACCTAGCCTTGCAATACAATAATCTCCACTTCTTCTCTGTGAGTTACATAACTCCCTCTTGATGCCTGCTTTAGAGATTGCAAAGAAGAATTTTGGAAGTGAACTCCCTCTAGTCACCAACTCAATCCCATGGCTGCAAGTTATGACTTCATGCTTGATCATTTCTTTGGTCGGCATGACTTCCTCATAAGATGCCTCAAGCTTTTCATCACTAAGTAATCTCTAATCTCTCATCACCTTCTTGCTCTTGGATCTGTCCTGGAAGAATTTTAGAGAGAGATTACTAACAATTTATAACTATCCAAGGAAATATCAAGGCTAGAATCATACAAAGTTTACTATCTCAGGTTATAGCATGAATACATAAGAATTTATGAATAATATTAAAACATGAATAAATAAATCAACCTATAAGAGAAATATATCAAAAAGATCAGAATGAAAGGATAAAGATACTTATTTTATTTTATTTTGATATAACTCTTTCTTCCATCTTTTACTCCTCTTGAGAGTGCTAAACTCAGCACAACAAAAAATAGTCTACACAACTACATATTTCTTGAATGTATTATGTAGTTAGCACATGGAACCAACTCTCTCGAAGAGTTCAAGGCTCTATCAAAGTTCATGCATTAGAGAATGATATTGATGCGACCAACTAATCACCATTGAAATTGCAATTCTCTTTTTATTTCAAAGTCACACTCATAAATCTTCACAACCAACATGAAATAACTTGCAATAAATGAAATCTTCAAAAGATCTTATGCTAGAGAACACAATTCAAGAGAAACCACTATCTCTCTTTACTAATTACAAGATTCAAATAAATGATATAACTCATAAAACAAAGAATACTTATCTCTTTAAATATTTTGATGAATGTGCTCATATCAATCCACCATCTTAATAGCTTGAACATAGGCCCATGACTTAGAATAGAAATTTCCTAGAATCCTTTTGAGGAGAGATCTCATCCACATTCACAAATGAAGCATGTTGATTAGGCCTAGATGGGAAATCCTTTGCATAGTGACCAAACTTGTCACATCAAAATCATTGAACACAAGATAGATCCTTCTTCTTCTTGAATGCAGGAGCACCATCTGACCCTTCATCTCTATTCCTCTTGAATTATCCTTTCTTTCCTCCTTTTCCTTTCTTCTTTGAGGATTGAGTGGAAAGAACATGAATGTCTTCATTTGTAGAGCTTCGACCAATACCTCTCGCAGCCAACCTAGACTCTTCTTGAATACAATTAGCCCTCAAACAATCAAACTTGGGAAGTTTCAATCTTGCGCTGATTCCCTGAATGTAAGACTCCCAACATGAAGGAAGACCACTAAGAGCCAACATGGTCAAATCCTTGACATCAACAATATGACCAATGGTAGAGAGTTGATTTCTCAATTCGGAAATCTTCATGAAGTAAGCGATGATAGATTCTCCTTCTGCCATCTTAACATGATGAATTTGTTGCTTTAATGCAAGTGCATGGATTGTGTTGTTGATCTCATACATCTCCTTTAGAGACTTAAACATCTCCCTTGTCTTCTTCATCTTAGAGATGATGGGAACAATATTATCCTTCATGGAATCAACTAACATCTTCTTTTCCTTAGTATCTTTCTTGTTCCATTGAACCTTCTCTTCTTCATCCGTAGGCTCATGGAATTTTCTCTCCACGAACTCTTCCAATTCATTTTCCTCCAAGGTGAGCATAGTTCTAAATCTCCATGAAGTGAAATTTGATGCTCCCTTGAGTCTATCCTCAATCTTAAGATTGTTCACCATCTTGATGAAGAGATAGAAGTAATTAAAATCAAGAAAGAGAATAAAGAGTATCGTTGTAATACAAAAATTTGATCAAGATCTTCAAACCCGCTCTGATGCCATGTTAGTTTTATGATCATATTTAATGCACAAAAATTTAATTAAGATTCAGACACAAGACACAGCATATACCCTGGGAAAACCCTCCACTTGAGGGAGAAAAAACCCAACAACAAATATATCTCTTATATATAATTAATGGAAACAAGTCTCTTTACAATGAGGCCACACACAAGGCCAATATTTAGCACCAACAATGGTTGTAATAACAAGGAACAATCTACTCTTCCTTGAACACAATCTGCTCTTCAATGGATTCACAATCTACCCTAGCAGAAATTCACACTTGATACAAGGAGCTTCTCTTGATAGAATTCACACTTGCTTGTAGGAAGGAATTGAACTTGCTTGATGCTTGAATGAGTGAGAATGAACTTCTATATATACATTTTCTAGAGAGGTCGCACCTCTACAAGAACTAGGTCAGCCACCAAAGGAAAAGATAAATACAAATAATAATTATGAATTACAATGAAGGTCGGCCAAGGTAAGAATTACGATGTTTCCTTGAGAAGTGCTCCTCCTCATTAATTATTATTTGATACAAATCATTCTTCTTCATAAATTTGATTATCATTTAAATAAATGAAGTGCCTCTTCAATAATATTAGTTTCTTGTAAATTTGATAGCCATTTAGGCTCCATCAAATTTATCCATTACATCATGGTTGGAAATTTTTTCTTGATGCTACTATGAACATCAACAATAATAATATGCAATAATCTATTGGAAAATACAAAATATTTAATAAATTAAATTTAGAATTGACAAGGTTGTGACACCTTAATTTGTAAAAGTTAGCAGTGCACAAATACCACCAAATTTTTTATGAGCTTCCCACAAAAATTAGCAAACTATGAAAATATCTTACCTCTCTAATATTTTCTAGTGTAGGCCACTCAAAAATTTCTCACTCTCTAGATCCATCTTTAATCCCTTAGCTAAAATTCTAAATCCCAAGTATACCAACTACGTATTTATGAACCTTGAATTCTACAAATTGGTCAATAACTTCTCTCTTAATCTATACAATACTACCTTGATATTTTCTAGATGTTCTTCCTTGTTCTTATTGAAAATTAAAGTTGAAAATTCTCATTCATCATCCTCCAAAATGTACTTGGTACATTGGTTAACCTAAAAGGCATATACATCCACTCATAAAATCCCTAATGAGTCTTAAATCATGAACTCATTTGACTATAAAATCCAATGAAAATGTTTGACGAAATATGTATAATTTGATGTATCGTTAGGTGCTTGTAAAATTCGATGTGTAATTTTCAATTTTTTAAAAGTTTATCCCCGACATTCATCAAAATTTTGACAAACCTGGGTTTCGTCGAAATTTTGACAAAAAGGAAAAATAAGAAAAAAATCAAATTGTGGCCGACATAAAGAAAAGTGAGTTCGTTGATTTATTGCGACAGTGTTTTTCTCTACTTGAGACAGTTTGTGGAGAACTAAGGATGATTTTCTTGGGAAAATTAAAAAAATTCAAGAAGATATCACCAGGTTGAGGGTAGTCATTGTATTTTTGCGAATTCGGTTGTGAAGTCAGATTTGTAGTTCCAAGTTTGAAAATTATATTTTAAAGCAACATCTCATCAAATTTCATTTTTAGAGGTTTAGGGTTTTGAGAATTTCATGTCCAAATTTTGTTGTGTGGAATCACCATAAGATCACAACCAAGAAATAGATTCTTGTGAATGTAATTATGTGATCCATAACTCTATTGGTCATGTGGCACATTGTGCTATAACAAATACAAGATGCATTCATGTGTGACCCAAGTTTAATGTGGCTATGTTGTGATAGAAATGGAGGCACTCATATAATGTAGTTAATTCAAGTTGTATAATGTAGGTGTCAATCATCATTGGGTGCATTTAGGTTGTCTCAAGTTTAACAGGTTATGATGTAATTATAGCATGATCCAAGAGTGATTACCTCTTGCTACAATAAAGAGCCTATAACTCTATTTGATATGCAGAGTGGTTGTGTTATATCAATTATGTAGTGCATTCAAGCACAACCCATGTTTAAAGGGCTATTCTAGAGAGTGATCAAGATTTTCTAAACCTTATGAAAGTTACTTAAAAGTGTATAGCTTAAACTACAAACCAAGTTTGTTACATACTTGAATGCAATCTTGGGTTACCACAAACTATAATAATGTGATCTGCTAATAACCATTATGGAAATTATTAAAGCAAGACCCATGCTATATAGGATACATTTCCCTGATCAGGTTTACATACCTCAATGATCAAACACAAGCTTCCCACACACTCTAGGATACAATCCAAGATCATACCACAACTTTGTCAAGACAACTAATTTTCAGACCCAAGATTTAAGGTTGTTTTTTAATACCAATAGAAGCATTGGTAAGAGCATGATTAGGGTACAAACCCTAGGCCTCTATAGAAACATAAAAAATAACTCTAGCAGATTAGTGAGGTTGCAATACTAGAAAGATTGAGACATTGTAGCTAATAACAAAATCTTGCAATCTAAATATTGTAGCCAATAACAAGCACACTATGTAGCTTAATGACATTTGTAAATGAAATCTACAGTAAGAAGAATGATAGTCACTTGAGATGTGACAGTCAAAAAGAGGCGGAGCAGTGACAAGATAATAAAGCTCAAACCTTGCATAGTAAAGTGGAGATTTAACAGTGAGTTTCATTACCCCCTTGCTAACCTTAAGGGTTTTTCAAATGCAATCAACGAATGACAATCCAAATGAAGTAACATTGGTAATCATAGGTTCAATGTTTCTTCTTAGCCATTAATGTATAATGGAGGTAGTGGATTACATGTTTGAGCAGTTTTTTGAGACTCATCAAAGATGGGAGAATAGTGAATAATACCTTGTGGATTGTGAAGTAGTGTCCATAAGGTTGAAAGATCTTAAGATCTACAATACCATGAAACAATGAGTCCCCTGTAGTAAGTAGGCAGTCTATAGGGCATAGTTTGATTTTATAGAAGGATGCTCATGAAAGAAATCTTCAAGTGATAGTGAGTGAACTGTTTGAGATTGTAGCTGAGGGTGCAATACCCAGTCTTAAAGAAAGTTAGCAAAGCAGTAAATGTGCAATAAAATCAAATCGTACACAAAAAATAATTCACAATGTTATCTTGCATAATGCCTTGAGTTTGAAGACAAAAATCTCATTGTATCTTGATGAAAGTGGTGACCTTAATGGTCAATCACTAGAAACCATGATTTTAAAACATGTTATTGTGCTTATGGAGGTAACATTTTAAGCAAGGAAGTGAGTGGTGGTTTGGAACAATGGCAGGTATGAAGGACTTGCTTTGTATGCATACTATGTAGTCTAGTTTAAGACAACATTCTTAGAAGAGATTGAAGGTGGATTATGGAACTCAAGGGTTACCATGAAAAGGATTAAAGCAAAGACTGAGATCTATTTAAAAGCCATGGTCATGAAGATATTAAAGATTTCACATGCAAAACCCTAGTAGCTAGAGTAATGAATACAATGACAAAGAGGATAGCATGCTTGAGTAGATTTAGGAGATCTCCACATTATCTAATTACAAGGAAATACATCATTTATTTATTTTTTTAATTAAAATAAATTATTCTAAACCTTAGATAGGATACATTTATACTTCAAAAGCCTCTTAAGGAATTTGATATTATGCAAATATATGTCAAGTAAATACCTAGATTACAAATAGTAGCAGGAATAATGTAAGATTTGTTGAGCTGAGCAGGAATGAGATAAGCAACAATGAATCATATGCCTCCTTTCACGCACATCTCCTCACCATTCTCTGTCATTCTTTACTAAAACACTTGTCCATTTTGGTGGTCTATGCTTGAAAATAATGTTTTGATGAAGGTTTTAGAGTATGTTTATTAAAATGAAAACTCCATTCTGGTGGGCTACGCCTAAAAATGAGATTTTCACAAAAGTTTTAGGGTATGTTTATTAAATTTTTAGAGTATTTTGGTGGGCTATATTCTTGATTCCTTAAATGATTTATTCAAATGGATTGTAACTAAATAAATGACTAACTATTTAGTTATTTTTATTTGTGTGACTAAATAATTTTTACTCAATGACCAAACTAGTAATTTATTTACTCATTTATAGTTGAGTTTCAAAAAAAGAGTAGAATTTAGTCATTTTTTAGTTGAGTGACTAAAATTTTGTCACCTAGTCATTTATTTTCCAAATTCTACTAGTGTGTGATTCCTTGTGCGATTAGGGATCTCTCAATGTTGAGGGCCCTAGGGATAAGCTCGTCATAAGAAGTGACACATTACATCTTTATCTAAAAGGATAAATCCATATTGACATTAGCAATGATGATTCTAACTTGTTGCTCCTTAGGAATTTGTCACTTGCTCTTACTAGCTTGCTACCTCCATTGTTGTAGGAAGTTTATGATCAAGTTCAATATTTTTCTTTTAGGAGTCTAACGGCTGGAGGTCATAGTAAAATTAGAATTTAATAAGTTTTGGAATTAACATTTTAAAGTGTTTTTGGGGTCATTAACTCTAGACTATCTTCTCTTTTGCAGGGGTGGTTGCATGCCAAAGATTTTTGATGTAAAATATCAAAATTATTAGATTTTGTTACCTATCTATGAATAAAAATTATTGGAGTGTGAGTTTGATATTTTTTTAAGACCTAAATAGTCAAGCTTAGTAAAGAAAAATCATGTTAAATAATATTAGTCTAGAACAAAATGAAGAGACACTTGATAGATTGTGGGCTAGATTGAAAAGAAAGGGTGATGGGAAATGTTATTGTCTTTGTAATAATTGCAAGGGCTTCAAGATGAAATGAATTTTAATCACAACAGTTGAGAAACATTATAGGTAGCATGGTCATGTTGAAGGGGGGCATGATTATTGTCCATTGGTAAGTTGTTCATTATATGTTTTTATATTGATTGGATTTGCAAATGTTTATATCGTTTTAACATTTTAAATATATATATATATAATCAATTGATCATGATCATGGTTTATTTGTGTCTATCATTATCATAAAGGTGGGGCACCCTAGGGAAGATGATATGGATTATCACGGCCCAAAGAATGTGGTTTTGCAAGAGGACGAACATGGAGCTATGAACATTCAAGATGAAGTTAATGATCTTATGGAAGAAGATGATCATGCGCCAGAAAATAGAGTTGAAGATGATGGTACAAATACATTGATCCATGACACATTTAGTGGCAAAGCTGATCCTGATGATCAAGATGACTTTGATGATATTCATGATTTACTTGTACTTGAGAAGGCATTCAAGCCCCTTTATGAAGGCTCCCAAACAACTCTTCTCTATGTTGTATTGTTGTTGTTGAACTTGAAGGTTATAAATGGTTTATCAAACATAGCAATCTCATGAATGTTAAGGTATGTCATATATGTCATCTTTTTTCATCTATTTTAATTGTTGTTAGTTCATCACTAGTAAATAAATGATGAAATATGTACCATTACTATTATTTATATTAACAAATTATTTTTTGTTGTAGATTGATTAGTGAATTTTTGTTACCACCATCAAATATTTTACCTAGCTCATACCGAGATTTATCTGGCATTATGAAAGATATCAGAATGGAGTATCAAGCAATAGATGCATGCCCCAATGATCATATTATATATCATAAACAAAATTAATTTGCAACAGAATGTCTGGAATGTCATATTAGTAGATATCAAACAGATCGACTAACATTAAAGGTGCCTCGCAAGGTTCTTTGTTATATTCCCATTATTCCACATATGCAACGATTATTTAGGTGTGAAAGCTTAGTACAATTTATGGATTACCATGGAAAGAATAGAAGTGGAGATGACATTCTTCGAATGCCTGCAGATGGTTTTTCATTTAGGGACATGGAGGAAAAATGGCTACACTTTAAAGAAGAACCTTATAATCTCAGGTTTTCATTGGGAGCAGACGGTGTCAATCCATTTGGAGAGCTGAGATCTATTTCCAAGTATTTGTTTACATCAATTTTATTTGACATAGTAGCATCTCTTTTTTCTTATTTGTTGCATAATAACATATTTTTTTCATTCAATAGTCATGTACATTAATTTATATATATTGCAGTAAAATAGTTATAATAATTGTGTAATGTTTATGTTCATTCAACTAGGTAAGTACCAAGTTAAAGATATGAATGTATATATCGAGCCTCTTATCGACGAGTTACTAAAGTTATGGAATGGCATCACTATGTATGATGTCTCTAGACCAATAGGACATAGACAATTTCAATTCCATGCAATGCTTGTATGGGCAATTCATGATGCCCCAGGGCTAACACATTTTTGTGGTATGTTATAACGTTTGACTGCACTTTAACAATATTTAATTTTATGAAGTAAATACCATGCATGCTTTTAAAATAATATATTCATTATATATAACTATAAAAATTGACATATTTAATCCAATTATATATGATCTTGCAAGTCTTCAAACAAAGGGAAAATTTGCATGTCCAATTTGTGGTCCAAAGATGAAATCTCATCGTTCAACAAGTTTAGGAAAGCAAGTGTTTGATGAGTATAGGCACTTCCTCCATAGAAATCATAAGTATCGAACTACTAAAAAAAATCTTTTCAATTGGAAAGAAGACACTACATCAAAACCACGAAGAATGACACCTCGCCTATGGAAGTTGGAATATAATAGAATTAATCGTCAAGGTTATACATTGAATCAAATTGTTTATCTATCATATATGATATGTTTTGAATTTATATTTTTATATTGTGTTGTGTTTACTCATACTATAATTGACAATGATTGTTGTTGTTAATTTGTTTAACTTATATGCTTCATGAAGGTCATCAAGGCATTAATGGTCAACTTCCATAAGGACTAAAAAGTTATCCTAGACAATTTAGTAGGTTTCCCTACTATGAGCAACAACAAATTGTGCATTTTTTTGATACAATGCATATCAGAAAGAATATAACAAAAATGTTATGGAAAATATTGGATGGAAGGCATGACAAAGAAAAAATTGTCAAAATTTGTAGTGACATTTAGGAAGCCAATCATACAATGAAAAATGTCATTCAATTAAATAGCGATGGAGACCAAATTAATATAAGTGCCCTTCCTTGGTTATTAATAGAGCAATGAAGCAATGCTACAAAAGAAGTCATAAGAAAAATTCATTTTCCCACAAGATTTGCTGTGAACATAAACAATATAATAACAAAGAAAGGTGAATTTGGGTCAGGGATGAAAATGCATGATTGGCATAGCTTCATTAAGGTAATTATTCTAGTATATTATATATACTTGTATAATGCATGTACTTTTTAGTGTATTATGTTTACTACTTTTGGAAAAATAATGAAAAGATTATTTTATAATTGTTGCAGTATGTTCTACCTCTATCTCTCCCATACAACTTTGACAACAATGTCAAGCAAGTTATATATGATCTTGGAAAATACATGAGGTAAGTAGTGATATTTATTCAATTCATTGTATACATATTATAATTGCCATTTGTTTTACTTATTATATAATATACTATATATTTTTGTTAAATCTTGTTAATATATTTGTGCCTTGAATCACTTGTAGATGGCTATCATCTAAAGAAATCCATAAAGAAGATATAAATTGTTGGAAGATAAAAATTCCTTGTCTAATGTGTGAAATGCAAAAGTTTCTACCTTCAACATTTTTCAATGCACAAGAATAATACCTCATACACCAAGTTGAGGAGATTGAATTGTGTGGACTTGTACACACAAGGTCAATGTGGATGGTTAAGAGGCACTTGAAATTTTTGAAGTCTTTGGTTAGAAAAAGAGCACATCTTGAGGGTTCTATGGTGGAGGAATATATGGTATACCAGACCATGGTGTACATTAGTGAACATCTTCCTAAGTTTGCAACAAAGATCCATGTAGATTGCATTTGGGATCCCAACTCCATTAACAAATTTGAAGGGGAGTACCTGATGGGGAAAGGTAGATTGAGGAAAGTGAGAGGTAATTATAAGATGGTCATGGAGATTAATTGGAATACATTTTACATATGTTTTTTTATGTATATTGTACTTATTTAATTTTTAATCTTCAATATACATCAATTATAAATTAAGGTCATATACTGTGGTATTTAACTAATTATACGTCATTTGTGAATTTCAATTTTTTTTTATACAGTTGGTCGAGAGTGGGATGCACTACATTTGTATGTTGCAAACAATATTGATTGGATGATGGTATGGATTGAACAATGTCAACAATCTATTCATGCATTAACATGGGAAGGTGTGGCTTCATTGGTTAAAGAAGCTCATCGTAATGGAGATTCCAATGTTACACAAAGGGAAATTGATTTACCATATGGTTTAAGAGATAAAAAGGTACTTATAAATATATTAATCATCCATATTATTTAATTATTTTCAATTATATTGATGTATATATATGTTGAGATTGTTTTCTTTGCATACATTTGGCCAAGAATAAATATGTTTATCAACTGACGATATTGCAATATGTTTTACATGTTTCACATATTGCAGGTGAAACACCACAAGGCTATGTGGTGAAATGGTTGTAAATTTTAAATCAAAATATTGGATGACATGAAGAAAACTTGTGATTTTGGTATAATTGTAGTCTTTTAGGTGACTAATGTTTTATCTAAAAGCAGCATACATCTAGAAGTCTCAAAAAATTGATACTATGAGATATTGGATGATATACTTGACTGTGACTTTAATTCCTTCAGATTAATTATGTTCGTCGTCCTATGGTACAAGCTACAATTGAATGAAAATGATTCTGAGAGAACTGTTATTGAATATGATAATGGATTTACCATGGTTAATACAAGGTTGATCGAGCGAGTTGGAAATGAGCCCTATGTTCTTCCAAGCCAATGTGAGCAGGTATTTTACTCAGAGGTTCTAGGTAAACCAGGTTGGTCATTTGTTGTTAGACATGATCCAAGAGAAAGGAAGGTAAAGTATAATGTGGTGGAAGAAGAAGATACTGAAGAACTAGAAGATGATGTAGATGATGATTAGGATCAACAGTTAGTTGATGATGTCCCTGATTAAGATGTCAAAGAGGAGGAACTAGATCATGATGATGTAGGAATTAATGTTCATGAAGATGATATCCATGTGGATGATGAAATTATTGAAACTAATATTAATGACGATGATGATGATATGACCAATCCTTACAATGTTGAATCTGGATCGGATGATGCAAACAAAGAGTTGGATGAAGAAGATCAATGACATTGAAATGTATGAGCTATGTGATTATATTATCTATTTGATATTAATTTCTAGATAGAATTATATTTGACTTATGTGGTTACATAATTAATTCATGATTTTTTTAATTTTTATGCCATTACATAATTAATTTAATGATGTACTTTTTAATGTTTGAAAGGTCAAAAAATTAAAACATTGCAATAGTGATCTTAACAACCTTGAAATTAGTGTGTTTTATGTTTCATGTGATCATAAAAGATTAAAAAGTTAGTTGTAGAGGTGGTTGTTCAGTGGTTGACATGTAAAGGCCTTTAAAATGCATAAAGTGATCATTGTAATGGTTGTTAATGGTTGAGGATTTAAAATACAAGCTATTGACATTTGAAAATCTATGTTTTTCTTCAAAATTTCTGTATTTTTCCTGTTATGCAGTGTTGTATGGTCACATGCAGCCATATTTTGATGTTAAATCAATTCCAGGTCGTGAAGATATGTGTTAGCTTTGATTTGAATCTGATTTGAGGGCTTAAGGCATTGATTTGAGTTAGAAAGCTTCATTTCTTTGCATGCAGCTTGGTTACCCTATTTTTGATAGTTTTGTAGTCCAAACATGATATAAAGGGGCTCTTACACTTTTTGTGATTACTGTATCTTGTGTAAGAGGCCCCATGGATACTGTTTTAATTGTAGGATGCATGAATAGGGCGTAGGATGAGAAATAAATAAGGTATAGTTGATGTCCTCAAGAGTTTTGTGAAGAAAAGCATGTGAAATGAGAGGTACTTTCTGGCCCGATGCTTGTTTGCTCATTCATTTTCTATAAGAAGGACATCAAGGCTAGAAGTATGAGTTAGAAAGTTAGATATTTTTTGGTCAATTCTAGGTAGAGTTGTAGAGAAAATTGTAAAGTTCGATGGTTTTAAGAAAAATGCAATTTAGGTTTTGAGTCATTTTGTAGTAGGGTTTGAATTCATGGGGATTTGATGTTTTATAGCAGTATTGGCATTTCAATTGAAATGATTAATTCAAACTCATGTCTCTCCATTGTACATGCATATCTGAATTTTGAATAAGATAATCAAGGGTTGTCCCGTTCATCTCACTCTTGTGGTGTGTATGATTTTTGTTTTGGCTTTAATTCAAGGAATTAATTAAAATGCTTGAATGGGATTGTAGGTGGATATGTTCTGTATAAGGATTTGATAAGTAGTATTGGGTTAGAATACATGTTGATGAAATTGTAAAGCAATGTTCTCAAGGATCTTATATGTTATGTGTTAAATTTGTCATAAACCCTTAGATCGATGTTTATGAATTTGACTCCCCCAATGTGGATATATGGCACTGATGTAAGTTGTACTAATTTGTATGGTTCAGTATTTTGTTTGTCTTTACCTAGTGCTTGCTACAAATTGCAAAAAAATGACTATTTTCCATTGTGGAATGTGTTGTAGTTATCTCATGCTCCAAATAGTTGATATTATTGATGAACAACCAATTCTATTTAGTATTATGCTATTATGTTCAGCTATTAAATGAGATTATTTGTTGTTGTTAATGTTGTTTATGATAATGGTGTAGAGGTTGTAAATGAATTAAGGGATCACCCTCCTAGTTCTTGTAGAGCCCAAAGTGTAGGAGGTCTTTAAAATCCTCATTAGTTGGTCCAGGTCCTTCAAGCTGCCCTTGATTGGAATTGGCAATTCCATAGGTAAATTAGAAGACCAACCTGGTTATAGTAAAAACAACCAACAGGTAGACGAGAGAGAGATAGAGGCTAGAGGGTTAAGGGTAGAGGGGAGGGAGATAAGAGTGAGTGAGAGAGAGAGACTTGAGAGAGGAGAGGGGTAGGAGGGTGAGACTTGAGAGAGAGAGGGAGGGAGGGAGGGAGTGAAAGAGAGATAGAGTGTAGAGGGTTAAGCTTAGAGGGTTGAAGGGTTTATATTTTAAGGGTTAATGGTTTAGGGTTTAGGGTTAAAGGTAGAGGGGAGAGAGATAGAGGGGAGAGAGAGGGAATGAGGAGAGAGAGACCTAAGAGAGGGAGATGGGGTAGGAGAGTCTTGACAGAGAGAGGGAGGGAGTGGGAGAGAGATAGAGGGTAGAGGGTTTAATGGTTTAGAGTTTAAGGGTTAAGGTATTAGGGTTTAGGGTTAAAAGTAGAGGGGAGAGAGATGGAGGGAGTGAGTGAGAAAGAGAGACCTGAGAGAGGGAGAGGGGCGAGGGAGAGTCATGAGAGAGAGCAGGAGGGAGTGGGAGAGAGATAGAGGGTAGAGGATTTAAAGATTTAAGGGTTAAGGGTAGAGGGCTAAGGGTAGAGGAGAGACTTAGGGAGAGAGAGAGAGAGAGAGAGAGAGAGAGGAGGGGAAGGAGAGGGAAGAGGGAGGAAGGGGAGAGAGAGAGACCTAAGAGAGGGAGGAGTGGGAGAGATATAGGGAGAAAGGGTTAATGGTAGAGGGTAGAGGGTTTAAGTGTTTAGGGTTTACCGTTAAGGGTTTAGGCTTAGGGTTTAAGGGTAGAGGGGAGACACATAGAGAGTGGGTGAGAGATAGAGAGAGACCTAAGAGAGGGAGAGGGGGTAGGAGGGAGAGACTTGAGAAATAGAGGGTAGAGGGTAGAGGGTTTAAGGGTTTAGAGTTTAAGGGTTAAGGGTTTAAGGTTAGGTTAAGGGTAGAGAGGAGAGATAGAGAGAGAGTGTGAGAGAGAGAGACCTAAGAGAGGGAGAGGGGGTAGGAGGGAGAGACTTGAGAGAGATAGAGGGAGGGTAGAGGGTAGAGGGTTTAAGGGTTTGGGATTTAAGGGTTAAGGGTTTAGGCTTATGGGTAGAGGGGAGAGAGATAGAGGGATTCAATGAGAGAGAGAGGGAGGGTGTGGGAGAGAGATAGAGAGTAGAAGGTTAAGGGTAGAGGGTAGAAGGTAGAGGGTTAAGGGTAGAGGGGAGGGAGATAAGAGTGAGTGAGAGAGAGAGACCTGAGAGGGAGATGGGATAGGAGGGTGATACTTGAGAGAGAGAGGGAAAGAGGGAGGGAGTGGGAGAGAGATAAGGGGTAGAGGGTTAAACATAGAGGGTAGAGGGTTTAAGGGTTTAGAGTTTAAGGGTTAAGGGTTAAGGGTTTAGGGTTTAGGGTAGAGGGGAGAGAGAGATAGAGGGAGTGCAAGAGAGAGAGAGACCTAAGAGAGGGAGAGGGAGTAGGAGGGAGAGAATTGAGAGATAGAGAGGATAGAGGGTTTAAGAGTTTGGGGTTTAAGGGTTAAGGGTTAATGGTTTAGGGTTCAGGGTTATGGGTAGTGATGGAACTTCAATTTTTTGTTCTTTGTGTTCTATTTTATCCTGCCTTGTGTCTCTGGTCATCTATGGTGTTTGGGAAAAGCCTAAGATTGGGGTTTTACCTTCGTCTTCATGAAAAACCCTAGTGTTAATCTTACACCTTGGATGAGATCTATTTGGCCATTACTTTTTGGGAAGGTTTTAAAACAACTTAATCCCCATCGCTTCATCTAGGCTGGGTCCCCTTTTGTTTTATCATTTTATTTCCTTCACCTGACTTTATTTTTCCTAAGTCTTTTGTTGGTCCCATGTTCCCTCGTTAAAACAACTTATGTCATTGTTTGTCACTGGCCTAGTGATTTCCCCTTATTCCTTTAGGGGAGAGGGCCTAGTAGTCGTGCAGGCTAACTTTCTCAGCATGTAGCAATTGACTGGAATATCGTAGAGCCTTCATTTTTTTTTGAAATGCAGACTGGTCTCTTATTTATCTATAACTAAGGTTTGGAGGTGCAACTCATCATGCAACTCACCACATTGGCATATCTTTTGAAATGTGTCTAAAATTTGAGTTTTTAAAGGTTCAACCAAAACTTAATCCTGGAACCCCCAATAGTTGAACCAAAAAAATATCATTTGTTTCTTGTATAAAATGATATTTTTATTTAAATTAAAATTAATATGCAACCTAAGTGGACCAAATACTTATTGATAACCATAAATCTTTGATATCTCTACCTTTTATATTCAACACATATGGACTAACAGTTGAACATAAAAAATCTATTTGTTGTTATAAAAACAACACATAATTATTTAAAATACATCTTATATTGAACAAAAATGGACCAATAGTTGAACACTAAAACTTTTTGAAAATTTTTCACATTTAATGGGAAAATACATGTTATTTATTGTGCTCACCTTTTATATTTGTGATAGTACAAACTATTAATATAAAATTATCCAATGCTTGTACATTGTTACCCAATTTGTTGTACACATAAGAACAATATTTTTTCACTATGATAAAAATACTTGTTTAAATGAGTGTCTTATTTTGTTAAATGAGCATTTTATTTTTTAAATGATATACTTATAGTAGAGAGTTATGATATTTTATTTGAAACAAAAAAAATACTTATTTCACTTCTTCATGAATGTATTTATGTTTTTTTCATATAACATTTAGAGGTTCTCATGTGTTCAAGTATGGGTCCATTTTTTTTATCAACATTTGGTTTTTTCTTTATTTACATTTGGACTATTTATTTACAATATATAGTATAAATATGTGGTAAGACTGGGTATTATCTTCATGATTGAGTGTGTGACTATTGGACCCCGCACGACTACTGGGCTCTCTCCCCTAATAAAATTTTTTATTTTGCAGAGGGACAAGTTCGCATGGTCATAGATCAATCATCGTGTGATCTCAGCCACTCCTCGCCATCCTACGATGACCCCACCACACTATCTTTGTTGATCATGATATCATGGGTGAGTGCCACATGTCTCATATGGTGAAGCCGAAGCAATGAAAAATAATTTGATGCATTTTTAATACATTATGTCGTGGGTTACTAAAGCAGTTATAAGATGCACGTGTTTTTAATCAACAGAGATGTTATAATCTCAGTAGAAAGGTGCTTGATGGTTAATAACAAGGCTGGAAACTGTGTTAAATGAAAAATATTGCTAATGGTTGAGATCGACGATTTCCTGCCATCACGTGATCAAAAGTTGTGAGGTCTTTATTGATTGCGATATCATGGGCGGGATGTGGATCTCCTTGGAAACGAGTAGTATGGTGGGCCCCTTATTGCCACGATGGAGACTATGTCAGTTTACTTTGAAGGCAGTCGTCGAATGATCTCACCAAGGTGAAGGATTGATGGCTAATATTTGAATCTGCATCAAATGTGATTAGAACCGTTCGTGCAGTGCACGATTAAGCTTTAATGGTGGCCATGACATCTACTGCCATGGTTTGATTGAAATAAAGCAACTATTCTTCTACTTTTGGTATCACAAAGAATTCAAAACATCTTAAATGGGGATTTTCAGTGGATATGTTCTATATAAGGATTTGATAAATAGTATTGGGTTAGAATACATGTTGACAAAATTGTAAAGCAATGTTCTCAAGGATCTTATATGTTATGTGCTAAATCTATAATAAACCCTTAGATGTTTATTAATTTGACTCCCTCAATGGATATATGGCACTCATGTAAGTTGTACTAATTTGTATGGTTCAATATTTTGTTTGTCTTTACCTAGCGCTTGCTACAAATTGCAAATCAATGAATATTTTACACTATGGAATGTGTTTTAGTTATCTCATGCTCCAAATAGTTGATATTATTGATGAACAACCAATTCTATTTAGTGTTATGCTATTATGTTGAGCTATTAAATGAGATTATGTGTTGTTAATGTTGTTTACGATAATGGTGTAGAGGTTGTAAATGCATTAAGGGATCACCCTTTTGGGTCTTGCAGAGCCCAAAGTGTAGGAGGTTTTTAAAATCCTCGTCAGTTGATCCAGGTCCTTCAAAATTCCCTTGATTGGAATTGGAAATTCCATAGGTAAATTAGAAGACCAACTTGGTTATAGTAAAAACAACCAATAGGTAGAGGGGAGAGAGATAGAGGGATTCAGTGAGAGAGAGATGGAGGGAATGGGAGAGAGATAGAGAGGAGAGGGTTAAGGGTAGAGGGGAGGGAGATAAGAGTGAGTGAGAGAGAGAGAGACTTGAGAGAGGGAGAGGGGGTAGAAGGGTGATACTTGAGAGAGAGGGAGAGATGGAGGGAGTGGGACAGAGATAGAGGGTAGAGGGTTTAAGGTTTAATGGTTTAGGGTTTAGGGTTAAAGATAGAGGAGAGAGAGAGATAGAGGGAGTGATTGAGAGAGAGACTTGGGAGAGAGAGGGGTAGGTGGGAGAGTCTTGAGAGAGAGAGAGGGAGGGAATGGAAGAGAGATAGAGGATAGAGGATTTAAGGATTTAAGGGTTAAGGGTAGAGGGCTAAGGGTAGAGTGGAGAGACTTAGGAGTGAGAGAGAGAGAGAGGGGGAGGTAGGTAGTACTAGGAGAGAGATAGAGGGTAGAGGGTGTTTTAAGGGTTTAGAGTTTAAGGGTTAAGGGTTTAAGGTTTAGGGTTAAGGGTAGAGGGGAGAGATAGAGAGAGTGAGAGAGAGAGATACTTGAGAGAGGTAGAGGGGGTAGGAGGGAGATACTTGAGAGAGAGAGAGAGAGGGTAGAGGGTTTAAGGGTTTGGGATTTAAGGGTTTAGGGTTTAGGGTTATGGGTAGAGGGGAGAGAGATAGATGGATTCAATGAGAGAGAGATGGAGGGAGTGGGAGAGAGATAGAGAGTATGTAGAGGGTTAAGGGTTGAGGGTAGAGGGTTTAAGGGTTAATGGTTTAGGGTTAAGGGGAGAGAGATAAAGGGAGTGAGTTCGAGAGAGACCTAAGAGAGGGAGAGGGGGTAGGATATTGAAGATACTTGGGAGAGAGAGGGAGGGAGTGGGAGAGAGATAGAAGGAGGGAGGGTTAAGGGAGGAGGGGAGAGAGATAGAGGGAGGAGTGAGAGTGATTGAGTGGAGTGAGAGGAGACTACAGAGAGAGGGAGTGGTGCTAGGAGGAGGGGGAGAGACTTGAGAGAGAGAGAGAGATAAAGAAGAGGGAGGGTTAAGGGTAGAGGGTGGAAAGGTTTAGGGTTTAGGGTTAAGGGGAGAGAGATTGAGGGGAGTGAAAGGTGAGTGAGAGGGAGACCTAAGAGAGGGAGAGGGTAGGACCCAAGAGATACTTGAGAGAGAGAGAGAGAGGGAGGGAGTGGGAGAGAGATAGAGGGAGGGAGGGTTAAGGGTAGAGGGTAGATGGTTTAAGGGTTTAGGGTTAAGGTGGAGGGGAGAGAGATAGAGGGAGTGAGTGAGTGAGAGAAAGACCTAAGAGAGGGAGAAGGGGTAGGAGGGAGAGACTTGAAATTGAGTGAGTGAGTGAGAGAGAGAGAGAGAGGGAGTGGTGCTAGGAGGAGAGACTAGAGAGAGAGAGAGATAAAGGAAGGGAGGGTTAAGGGTAGAGGGTTTAAGGGTTTATGATTAAGGGTTTAGATTTTAGGGTTTAGGGTTAAGGGGAGAGAGATAGAGGGAGTGAGAGAGAGAGAGAGAGACCTAAGAGAGGGAGTGGTGCTAGGAGGGAGAGACTTGAGAGAGAGAGATAAAGGTAGGGTTAAGGGTTGAGAGATACCTAAGAGAGGGAGAGGGGGTAGGATGGAGAGACTAGAGAGAGAGAGATAGAGGGAGGGGGTTAAGGGTAGAGGGTAGATGGTTTAAGGGTTTAAGGTTTAAGGGTTAAGGGTAGAGGGAAGTGTTGGTTTTATTTTATAATGTAACCAGGTGTGTCTTCTAATCTACCTATGGAATTTACAATCCCAATCAAGGGCACCTCGAAGGACCTAGACCAATTGATGAGGACTTTAAAAAATCCTCCTACACTTCGGCCAGCTTTGTAAGACCTGGGAGGGTGATCTCTTAATATGTTTACAACCTCTACACCAATATCATAAACAACATTAACAATAATAGATAATCTCATTTAATATCTCAACATAATAGGATAATATCAAATAGAATTGGCTATTCATCGACATTATCAGCTATTTGGAGCATGAGATAACTACAACACAATCCCAAGATAAAATAGGTCATTGATTTGCAATTTTTAGCAAGCTCTGGGTAAAGATGAAAAAAAATACTAAATCATACAACTTAGATCAGTGCCATATATCCATTGTGGGAGTCAAATTCATAAGTATTCAAGGGTTTATGATAGATTTAACACATAAGTTATACAATCCCTAATAAGATTGCATTGCAATCTCATCAATATGTATTCTAACCCAATACTACTTATCAAATCCTTATACAAAACATATCTGCCTATAATCCCATTTAAGCAATTTAATTAATCCCTTGAATTAAAGCTAAAATAAGGATCATACACACCACAATAGTGAGATGAATGTAACAACCCTTAGTTATCTTATTCAAAATTTAGATATGCATGTACATTGGAGAGACATGAGTTTTAATTTATCATTTCAACTCAAATGCTAGTACTGTTATACAACATTAAATCTCCATGAATTCAAAACCTATTATAGAATGACTCAGAACCTAAGGGTATGTGCAGGATCATGATGGGCCAAAAAGTGGTGATATGATGGGTATGTGTAGGGTATGTGGCTGATGACTTTTTTTTTACCCAAAATTGATGAAACAAAAGGGTTTTTAAAGGAGATTCTCAACTTTCCACCAATATAAATTATTCTTTACTTTGAAATTAATAAATAATTAATATTCATTTTCTATTTGAATTACGACTAAAGTTTTGATTGATAGGCCGTCTGAAAAACATCTATAGCTTTCAAAAGGTATCACACTTTTGAATTTGAAACACATGTCACATTCTATGCTTTGCATACTATAGGATTAAAAAAATAAAAAATGAATTTCATGAAGTTTTGACCAAGTTAAAGTGGTCAAACATACAAGTTTTTATATTTTTTAAAAGTTGACATAAAAAATTAATAATTAATTATTTACTTGGAAAAAAATTACAAAAAAATATGTATTACATCTAGACATGAGTCCTCTACTTATATCTAAAATCTTATAAAAAAAATATTATCATTTTATTGTGGTTAGGTTGGTCAGACAGACACCTACTTCTTATTTTTCCCCTGAAATTTAAGTACTAGTGCATTGAAATTTTAAATTTTCACCAAATAGATTTTTTTAAAAATAAAGCTGGTAGTTTGGAAACTACATTCAATTTTCTACAAATTCTATTCTTACATATTTTTGAAATAATATAGATGAATTATTCAAACTTTTACATCAAGTTGCCTAACTCTAATTTTTCTAAATTTTTCATCACTTAAGGGCCTATTTTTTCCATGATGATCCTGCACATACCCCTAAATTTCATTTTCTAAAACCATCGAACTTTACAATTTTCTCTACAAACTCACCTAGACTCGATCCAAAATTATCTAACTTGCTAACTCGTACTTCTGGCCTTGAAATCCTTCTTATAGAAAATGAAGGAGCAAACAAGCATCGGGCCAGAAAGTACACATGTCACCAACCAATTGGAATACTTGGTGACATTCCAAAAATCGTTACAACAACAATCACCCTGGAGAATATTCTTGTTCATCGTGCCAGCTGAGAAAAGTTGATGCAGTAATAAAAGCCATAAGAATCCCACACCAAGATTGCCACCAAAGCAAAATTGGAAACCGTTGTAACTACAATAGTTTATTTGCCAACTGTTAGCAGCCCACTTCTTTTATTCTTCCTTAGTTAAATATTTAGTTACCCATTTCTGATATTCTTCATCAGTCGGCCAGTCAAAATTAATTACCTCATTTACCTTAGCATTATAAGGTGTATATTTAACTGCTACCTGATTTGCATCTCTTTCAAAAGATTCTAAAAATGAGTTGGTGCTAATGATTTTATCCATACAGCTCACCAACAAATCATAATTTGAGTCATCACAAATTAATTTAATTTAGTCGTTGATGACCTCATTTTCTTGATCTTGCCACTACTAGAGTGACCTGATATTCCCCTGCTCATCAATTATATTAGGTAACAATGTGTTACCCCAATCATCAAAATTCTTCACCAATTCCCTAATCCTCCTACCCAAGTCATCTGGTAAGGTCTGAAAACCTTGCAATGATTTTACTAACACATGAGTAGGCTTTAATGATTGGGGCCTATTATTTGTATCAAACCTTGAGGTTGTAAACATTATACCCAAATCACTGGCCCTAGAGATCCAATTTTGAATTAGTGGTATCACTACCTCTGGGTCCCTATCTATATTCTTTATTGCATCAAATAATAAAGAATATAAAGAATGTATAGATGATAATTTATTATCAAACTTTCCATTTAAGTGCCTTAAGACAACAGTGACAATCTCCTTTTGCTTTGAAAGAGATCCCTCCTCACTTACCTTTAATGATGCCTATAATTCTTCAATTTTATGCATGAGCTGCTTCTTTGTAGGATTGACAGACCACTTTTTTTCTTCATCAATTTGTTCTAAAGGAGGGGTGAGGGAAGGATTCTGACTAGGAGGCCCTGGTGTGGAAACAATTGGAGAAGCAAGAGGCACTGACCCTGATGTGGAGGGTAATGAACTGATTCCTATAGCACTTGATGTCTCCCCAATCTATTTATACTTTAACCTATCCACCTTGGTCTGCAACTCAACATTATTTCACTGCATTTTGCTATATTCCTCAATCAAAAGGTTATACTTCTCCATCAGGCTCTTCTTTTCAGCCTCTTCTCTTTTAGCAGTCTTTTGGGCCAATTTGGCCACATTCATAGTTAGATTAGTGGCCTCAGTGGTTGAGGTCTTTGAAGCTCTTTTTATTATTAACCCTCCTCTAAAATTTGGGTTAATATCTATAACTTTTGAATTTCTCCCTTGTGGGCACAATGCCCAAATTTCCAAAGTCTCATACTCTTCACTGAAGGCAGAGTCTTGTAGTGCTGCCTTGACCTCTTCTTTAGAGTCTTGCAAGGGATGCTTGGACTTAGAATAGCATTAAATGCTACAACCTCTGCAATGTCCCATTCAAGAAGAATCAATACACCAGCCTTAGTCACCAGTTTTCTTCCTTCCTCAGGAGTAATGTTCTTGAATGCTTCCATTAATTCAGCTTTCACTTTCTCATCATTCTCCTGGTCTAACCTGTCAGGTCTCAACTCTCTCCTCTTTTTACATTTATCTTGATATTCCTCAAATTTAATCCTCCATACCAATTTCAAGAAGACAGGAGTTTTTATAAATGCATCATCACCAAGAAACTCCTCACATGCCTCCATTCTTGCATCTTGTCCACATTTTCCTTTCATATCCAAATCAGATAAAACCAATTCAGCTGACCTAGGAGGGGAAGGCATACCAATCTGCATATCTTGACCAGTAACAACAATCCCATCCATCACATCCTCTAGTGGTTGATTAGTCATTTGCCTCTTAGGGCTTGGTTCAGATGGTGGTGATGAAGGACTATCTTATGGTGATGATTCCATATTAATAATCTTAATTTCCCTAGGTGTTTTGAGCTTTGGACCTGGCTGTGTAGGCAATTTCATTATTTTTTTACCTTTTTTGTCCACTTCTTCTTCATCATTGTTGTCATCCTTTTTCCTCATGTAAATGGGACACCTTTCTATAGGATGCTATGTTGGCCTTGTTTCCATTGGCCTGGCACCTTGTTCCTGCACACCTCGACTCAATTCCAAGTTTATCTTCTTGGTCCTCAAGGTGCCCATAATTTCTTTGAAGTTCCCTGTCACAAAATCAATTTTCTTATGATGTGGACTGAACTCCAACAATGGATCATACTTTGGATCCATTTTGTGCACAATATATAATAGCTTATCATAAGCTATCCATTTCTCCTTGTTCAACTCCTACCTATTTAGATCAAATTTGTTTCTAATCAAGTTCTCAAGAAAGTTGAACTTATGCACAAACTTTCCACCCTTTATTCTATGTTTGAAAAGGGAAAAGAAGTCATCAAGATCATTTTTCCTCTTTGGACCACACCTTAAGTGGTAATCATCAAAGAATCTTCCAAAGTGTACCCATCTTCCCTTTGAAAATACAAAATTAGATACCACTGTATAATCTGGGAAAAAGGTTCCCTTACCCTTCCCAGTGAGGTTATCCTCATGGATACAACCTATTTTCCACATAACCTCTACAAATCCCACTCTTGGTGGCACATTGTATGGCAATATATGGGGGGTTCCTTAAAAAATGTATACCCTCAAAATAGTGTTGACTGGGTATGGAATAATGTCACCCCAGTTATGGTAGACTTTTAATTCTGGCCTCCTCCCCTTCGGTCTGAGGAAATCATGCAATTCCTCAGGGATCCTGGGTACATTCACCATCAGTCTAGCCCTCAATTTGGAATAAAATAAATTATCAAATTACACATAACTAGTGCCTTCTTTATTACACGATAAGTGTGCAGTCCATATCTATAGAGGAAATCTTTCTCCATCAACAAATTGCCTTAATTCCATCTTCTAAGAAAAGAAGTCAGCATTCTTGCACAAGAACATATGCATAAACATATAATACCAAAATAATTGAGTGCTTGTATCATTTCGTTGCAACTTCGATAACCCTTCATGTATCCTTTCAACCAAGGAGGCAAAATCATATGTCACAGAGAAATTGGGGTGTTATATTTGCACCCCCATGAACATGTAGGCAATGGGCATCACCATGCTAGGATTGAAACCTAAAATATGGCACAATGAATAAAAAGTGGCCAAGAAATGATTTGCAAAGCAATTTACTCTGAATGGTTCTTGGTCACTAAGGCTAATATGGAATCTTGAACCCCCTGCCCTAGCCATATGAGGTGGAAGCAACTTAGCTCTGAAAAGAGACTTCAATTTTCCATATTCTTGCTTCATTTCCTCAAGATTGATAGGAACCAAGTATACACTTGGCTCACTCAAATCAAAAAATTGTTGGACCTCTTCTCTATTAATGCTCAATAGAACCCTTCCATCATTGTCCCTAATTACTCACATAACAAGGTCATATCTCATAGCCACAGCCCTAAGCAAATCTATATCAAGGAACACATTTGGCACAACCAACTTCCCCATATCATACATCCAGCCATTTGAGAAGGGGTGAGGAAAATTCCTCTATCCATACCACAGTCTAAACATCTCCAAACCTATAAGAGGAACCTTAGCATTGGCTATATTTGAACAATTATATAACAATGCCTCCCCTAAGATTTTTCCTCGCATCATAACCAACCCCTTCTTCCTATCATTTGTTGACAATGGAAATTGATCCAAGAAATCATCATATAGGTTCCCACTCAAATAATTAATTTGTCCAGAGTGTTGCTTTGGAGGTGCCATCTTGGATAAACTAGGGCTTACTTACTATTTCACACTTCAAAAAATTAGGACTAATGAGAAAATGAAATTATAGAATAAAACCTTGTAATTCCCCATAATTCAATCAACCTACAGCCCTAAAAAATTTATCAACAAGCCCAATAACAAGCATACATTAAACAATTTTTCAAATTCAATTGTAGAATAACTAGGCAACACAGAAATTAACTCGCAGCTTTTGTGTTTGTAGAAATTCCAATTCTTCACTTTAGAAACTCGTAACTTCGCTTTTGGCTCTAAGACTACTTCGCAAAATACTTGAATGCTTTGTGATACAATAAAAGTAGGAGAATTGTTTTTATTTTGATCAAATCATGCTAGCAAGTGTCTCATCCACCACTAAAGCTTACTTGCATGCTGCACGAATAGCTCCAATTGTATTTGATGTTGATTTAAATATTAGCCATCAATTCATTAGTTTGATCAAATCATCAAATGACTGCCTTAAAAAAAAACTGACACAATCGCCAACATGGAAATAAGGGGTCCACCATACCATACATTGCCAAGGAAATCCATGTGGTGGTCACCCATGATATCACAATCAATAAAGACCTTGTGACTTCCGATCACATGATAGCGGCCAATCGTAGATCCTGATCATCAGTGATCCTACTCCTTCAAAATAGTCGCTGACTTTATCATTAACCATCTAGCAGCTTTCCCGCCAAGATTATAACATCTCCATAGATTTGAAACACGTGCATCTAAAGAACATTTTAGTAACCCATTGCATAACATATTAAAGCCGGATTAATTTACCAAGGTATTTCCATTATTTCTTTGACTTTACCAAATAAGACACATGGCAGTCACCCGTGATATCACTATCAATAAAGACCTTGTGATTTTTTATCACGCGATGGTGGGAAATCGTTGAGATCAAATGATGATTCATCAATGGTAATGCAAACTCATCCCCTTCAGCTTCATCAAATGGGACACATGGCGCCTGCCCATGATATCGCGATCAGCCAAAGTAGTGTGGTGGGGTCATCATGGGATGGTGGGGAATGGCTGAGATCAAACAATAGTCAATCAATGGTCACACAAATTACCCTCTGCAAAATAAAACATTTATTAAAAGAATGAGGGGGACATCACTAGGCGAGTGATAAACGATCAACATAAGTTGTTTTAAAATGATGAAACATAGGGCCGACCAAGACTTAGGGAAAAATAAAATCTTGTGGAGGAAATAAAATATTAAGACCAAAGCGACCCAACCTTAGATGAAATGATGGGGCATAAGATGTTTTAGAGGCCCTCCAAAAGTAACAACGAAATAGATCCCACCCAAGACGTAAGAAAAACACTAGGATTTTACATGAAGACAAAGCTAAAACCCTAACCTTAGGATTTTTCCAAACACCATGAAAGACCAGAGACATAAGGCATGATAGGAAAGGAAAACAAGGAACAAATTTTGAAGCTCCATCAGGAAGAGAGATAGAGGGAGTGAGTGAGTGAGAGAGAGACCTAAGAGAGGGAGAGGGGGTAGGAGGGAGAGACTTGAGATAGAGTGATTGAGTGAGAGAGAGAGACCTGAGAGAGGGAGTGGTGCTAGGAGGGAGAGACTTGATAGAGAGAGAGGGAGTGGGAGAGAGATAGAGGGAGACAGGGTTAAGGGTAGAGGGAAGAGGATTTAAGGGTTTAGGGTTTAAGGGTAGAGGGGAGAGACATAGAGGGAGTGAGTGAGAGAGAGAGAGACTTGAGAGAGGTAGAATTGTGGGAAATTGCAAAGTTATGTTATGTAATTTCATATTTTGTTTAGCTTTAGTCTGTCTAAGGTTTGAGATAGCAAGGAAGCCCTTGTTTACTCAAGATGGCACCGACAAAGCAGCATGCTGCCCAGATTGATTATTTAAGTAGAAACCTATATGATGACTTCTTGGATCAATTTCCCTTGTCAACAAATGATAGGAAGAAGGGATTGGTTTTGATGTGAGGAAAAACCCTAGGGGAGGGATTAGTGTATAATTTTTCCAACATGGCCTAATAGAACACTAGATCTTTGCTCATGCTTGGGAAACCTTTCACCAAAAGATGCCATGAATGCACCTTACCCAAAGTATGCTTTAGAACCTCCATGCATACAAACACAAGGATTGTCATTTGTCATCTTGCAGCAGTGGTACCTAAGATGATGGTACTACCCCTCCCTTGGACATTACTCTCTTCTTACAATTGGATACATCAGTCCTCCTTTTGATTTTGTCAAAAAGATATGAAATGATTTCTAAGCAATACCTTATTGGGTCAATGAGATCACCAAAAGTCTAGGACTTGTAAAATGAAGGTATATTATTGACACTTATCCCTTTTCTATTCACTTGTTAGGACTTAGTAATAACTATCCAAAGATAAAATGAGATAGTGGCAACAACCATTTATATTATTTATCTCACTACAATATTTTTCATGGCTATAGTCATTTTGTCACCTAGTGTAGATTTATTTTTTCAAATTCATAGATAACATGAAGACAAACCTGTAGCCTTTAATGGTACTGCACTTATTCATGACTATGCTATATTCCCTTGAAGCACCATGATTTATGATGGTTTTTATGCTAAATCTCTTCATTAAAACACCCCTTTGCAAGTATATTCCTTCACTATTATAGCCTATTGCTGGAATGGATGATCAATGGTATGAAAAGGTAAAAATACAATTGTTCTTTGCTTCCTTCACTAATTTTTTTTATTGTTGATTGTTGTTCATATGCACTTATACCATTGTAATGCTTGATGTCCTACATGAACCCGCATGGCTTTATTGTAGCATAACCTCATAATTTTTGTTCATATACACTTGTACTATAGCCCTAGTTTCCAAAATGAGACCTCTCCTGAATAATAACTACTTAATTGTCATTTGTAACTTTTTGTTTCTTGTATGCAATCATGATCCATGTTGGATCAATCATGATGACCAAAACCCCTACATGAAAGGTTATGAGCATAGCAATTGTATCTCGATCACATGATATGAGGGTTCCATTGCTGTCATAAACCTCTTGTAATGACATGTTTTCAATAGGCATATTATCCGTGTGTCAACTAGAGTTGATGTTTCTTGAATGTCTTTTCCTTTTATGCCTTTCCTTAAAACATCATGCATTGAATGTTATCTGGCAACTTGTTCACCTAATGTTTGATTGTGAAGGCCTTGAATAGATCCTTGTGCAACTTTATATTTTTTTTTTTGTTATTGTCCTTCATGAGACCATTGTAGCATGCATTGTTGGTTGTCCTTATCAATGACAATGACCTTTACCTATTGCATTCACTTTCACCAGTACACCCATGAGTGAATAATATCAATCCCCTTTCCCTCATGTAGCTCTTGCAAAGATGTCCTTGTACTTGTATCATGACCTTGATTTAACCATTGCTATTCTTTTGTTATGTGTAATAAATACACATAGTCTCCTCATTTTATCTTTATTGGATAGCCACCTATCACATATGTGGGTGACCTAAGAAATCACCTTCCTATGTGATGTGTGACTGTCCAATAGGGTTATGGTGAGAGGGGCTTGAAAAAACTTGAAATGCTTCCTCATTGTTTAAAAGATGCATAATTGAACTTGATGCATCTATGAAGTCACTTCCTTTATAAACAGATCATGGATCTTCTTAAGAAGATTGAAGGACATATCAACACAGTATGTTGCATCTTTTGAATCTGTCCTTTCCTATCTGTCTTATGTTCCTTTCCTATTCTATCTTATGTTACTAGTCTTTTATGGTATTGGAAAATCCTAAGGTTGGGGTTTTGTCTTTGACTGAATCCCTCTATCTCTCTCCCCTCTACCCATAACCCTAAACCCTAAACCGTTAACCCTTAAACTCCAAACCCTTAAACCCTCTACCCTCTACCCCCCTCTCTCTCTCTCAATTATCTCCCTCCTACCCCCTCTCCCTCTCTTAGGTCTCTATCTTTCTCTCACTCACTACCTCTATGTGTCTCCCCTATACCCTTAAACCATAAACCCTAAACCCTTAATCATAAACCTTAAACCCTTAACCCTTAAAATCCAAACCCTTAAACCCTCTACCCTCTAAATTTAACCCTCTACCCCTTATTTCTCTCCCACTCCCTCCCTCTTTCCCTCTCTCTCAAGTCTCACCCTCCTACCCCTTCTGCCTCTCTTAGGTCTCTCTCTCTCTCTCATTCACTCTTATCTCCCTCCCTTGTACCCTTAACCCTCTACCTTCTACCCTCTACTCTTTATCTCTCTCCCACTCCCTCCCTCTCTCTCTCAGTGAATCCCTCCTCTCCCCTCTACCCATAACCCTAAACCCTTAAACCTTAACCCTTAACCTTAAACCCTTAAACCCTCTACCCTCTACCCTATCTCCCTTTATCTCTCTCCCATCCCTCCCTCTCTCTCTATCAAGTCTCTCCCTCCTAGCACCCTCCCTCTCTTAGGTCTCTCTCTCTCACTCACTCAATCACTCTATCTCAAGTCTCTCCCTCCTAACCCCTCTCCCTTTCACTCACCCACTCCCTCTATCTCTCTTCCACTCCCTCCCTCTCTCTCTCTCTAAAGTATCTTGAATATCCTACCCCCTCTCCCTCTCTTAGGTATCTCTCTCACTCACTCACTCCCTCTATCTCTCTCCCCTTAACCCTAAACCCTTAAACCCTCGACTCTCTAGGCTTAACCCTCCCTTCCTTTATCTCTCTCTCTCTCTCAAGTCTCTCCCTCCTAGTAGCACTCCCTCTCTCAGGTCTCTCACTCACTCACTCACTCACTCACTCTATCTCAAGTCTCTCCCTCCTACCCCTTCTCCCTCTCTTAGGTCTTTCTCTCTCTCACTCACTCCCTCTATCTCTCGCCCCTCCAACCTTAACCCTAAACCCTTAAATCCTATACCCTTAACCATGCCTCCCTCTATCTCTCTCCCACTCCCTCCATCTCTCTCTCTCTCTCAAGTATCTTTAATATCCTACCCCCTCTCCCTCTCTTAGGTATCTCTCTCTCTCACTCACTCCCTCTATCTCTCTCCCCTTAACCCTTAAACCCTCTACCCTTAACACTCCCTTCCTTTATCTCTCTCTCTCTCAAGTCTCTCCCTCCTAGGACCACTCCCTCTCTTAGGTCTCTCTCTCTCTCTCACTCACTCACTCTATCTCAAGTCTCTTCCTCTTACCTCTTCTCCCTCTCTTAGGTATTTCTCTCACTCACTCACTCCCTCTATCTCTCTCCCCTCCATCCTTAACCTTAAACCCTTAAACCATCTACCCTCTACCCTTAACCCTCCCTCCCTCTATCTCTCTCCCACTCCCTCCCTCTCTCTCTCTCAAGTATCTTTAATATCCTAACCCCTCTCCCTCTCTTAGGTCTCTCACTCACTCACTCACTCCCTCTATCTCTCTCCCCTTAACCCTAAACCTTTAACCCTTAAACCCTCTACCCTCTACCCTTAACCCTCCCTTCCTTTATCTCTCTCTCTCTCTCAAGTCTCTCCCTCCTAGCACCACTCCCTCTCTCAGGTCTCTCTCTCACTCACTCACTCACTGAATTGATCTCAAGTCTCTCCCTCCTCCCCCTTCTCCCTCTCTTAAAAACTACAAATAATGGAAACAATTATTTCAACACATAAACTATTATGTACTAGTCAATTAAAATGAAAAAGCTTACTCTATATCAGTTAGGATACACAACTAAGAAAATGATCTAAAGTGACTTATTTATCCTAGAGGAACTAAGTATATAGTATACAAAGAAAACCAAAAAACCCACAACTACCTCTATTTTGAAGGAGTTTAGTTTTCTCCCCTTCCCGATCTCGCTAATATTGTCTAATTATTTTAAAGATATGAAGGGTCATAACACAACTTTATTCAACCCAGTAAATAGCTTGGTTAATGAAACTTGACAAAAGAAACCAAACAATTGCTACACTTGGCATTTCATGTTGAATGAAGAGTGGTGACAATAATCTACTTATAGTTTAATAAAACACTATTTTTATAAGAAGGCTTGAAATTAGAAAGATAAGTGTTACTTATAGTTTAATAAAACACTATTATAGTTTTACCAACATATACTCTTGTATGCTTGCATGGCTTCTTAGTTAATATATGGGGAGAGAAAGAGAGAGAGAGAGATATATGGGAAGAAAAAGAGAGATGGAGATATATGGGAAGAGAAAGGAAGAGAGGTGGAGATAGAAAGTTGATGGATAGGGGGGATAGGGAGGGAGAGATGGTGAGAGATAGAGAGGGGGAGGGAGAGAAAGGGATATAGATAGAAAGAGGTAGAGAGAGGAGTGAGAGGGAGATGAAAAGAGAAATAGAGATAGAGATATAGAGTAGGAGAGATGGAGGGAGAGATGGAGTGAATGAGAGATAAAGGGGGGAGAGGGAGAGATATCTCAATAGATAGAGGGGGAAGAGGGAGTGACATAGATAGTTGGAGATATAGAGATATAGAGCAATAGGGAGAGATATATCAATCACCCTCCCTATATCTCTATCTATTCATCCTTATCTCTTTATCTCTCTACCTCTCTCTATCTCTTTGTCTCCCTTTCTATTTGTATGTTTGTCATTATCTCCCTCTCTCTCTATATTTTCTTCCCTATATTTATCTTTGTCTCCTTAAGTGTGCAATGGGTACATTGAAGAGGTCTTAAAGGAGAATTATCATATCTTTAATCAAATGGCATGCTACCTTGAGCATAACTCCCCAAGGACACATGCCATCCTTAGATTGTTGACATGAAACAACCAATCAAAATTTAGTTTATCTCTCTCATATTAATATATATTACTATTATATTAAATATATATTATATTAATTATATTTTGTATTATAGAAAAATAACTTATTATTAATTATTAATTATAATAATTTTATACGTATTTAATAATTTTGTTAAATAATATAATATATAATTATAATAAGTTGAATAATCATATTATTTATTATGTAAAATATAGCTAATATATACTTAACTATATTGTAGAATATTAAAACCTAGCTAAATGGCACCAAAATTTTCAACTTAATTAACATACTGTAAAACCTAACGAAACTAGGTTGTAGCTCATCAAATTGGAGAAGTGAAAGGTCAATACCAGCATCAAGCAAGAGTTTGGAGTAGTGAAAACAAGGTCAATGCGAACGCTGAAGAAGAGCTTGGAGTAATGAAAACAAGGTCAATGCCAGTGCCAAGGAAGAGTTTAGAGTTAAAACAAGGTCAATACCAGCACTGATGAAGAGTTTGGAGTGAAAACAAGGTCAATATCAATGCCAAGGAAGATTCATGGAGGAGTGAAAAAAAGGTCAATACCAGCACGAGGAAGATTTTGGAGTTAAAACAAGGTCACTATCAGCACCGATGAAGAGTTTGGAGTGAAAATAAGGTCAATATCAACATTGAGGAAGAGTTTGGAGGAGTGAAAACCAGGTCAATACCAGCACTGAGGATGAGGTTGAGGGCACTCAAGGAAAATTGATGACCAAGGGGCAATGAGTACTATAAGTTTGGCACCCCCATTCTCGTAAAATGTATAAGATAAGATAGAAAATAAAATAGCTTACTCTTTCACATTTTTATCGACTAGCCTCAGGTCTTGGAAAAACTTCCATAATCTACCCACATCTTGATTAAGGTCTAGGATTTCATCACACATAACCGTCATCGCATGAGTCTGAAGCAATTGTAGACTTAGCCCAAGTATATGCTAGGCTAAGGTAGATCTAATGAATGGAAATAGAGGCATACAATTCTATTTTAATACCTCCACCACAAACATATGCAAGGTGTTAGTTTTTTTTATGGCAAGCAAGTTCATCTTCTAATCTACCTATGGAATTGCCAATTACAATCAAGGGCAGCTCAAAAGACTTGGACCAACTGACAGGGATTTGAAATACCTCCTACACTTTGGGCTCTGTAAGACCCAGGAGGGTGATCCCTTAATGCATTTACAACCTCTGCACCATCATCATAAACAACATTAACAACAACAAATAATATCCTTTAATAGATCAACATAATAGGATAATACTAAATAGAATTGGTTGTTTATCAATAATATCAACTATTTGGAGCATGAGATAACTACAAAAACCTTTCACAATATAAGATAGTCATTGATTTGCAATTTGTAGTAAGCTCTAGGTAAAGGCAAACAAATACTGAACCATAAAAATAAGTACAACTTAGATCAGTGTCATATATCCATTGGAGGAGTCAAATTTATAAGCATCTAAGGGTTTATGACATATTTAACACATAACATATAAGATCCTTGATAACACTGCTTTACAATCTCATCAATATGTATTCTAACCCAATACTACTTATCAAATCCTTATATAGAACATATCCACCTACAATCCCATTCAAGCATTTTAATTAATTCCTTGAATTAATGCTAAAACAAGAATCATACACACCACAACAGTGAGATGAATGAAACAACCATTGATCATTTTATTCAAAATTTAGATATTCTTGTACAATAGAGAGACATGAGTTCGAATTAATCATATCAATTCAAATGTCAGTATTGTCATAAAACAGTAAATCCCCATGAATTCAAAACCTACTACAGAATGACTCAAAACCTAAATTGCATCTTCCCTAAAATCATCATACTTTACAATTTTCTCTACAACTTCATCTAGAGTCGACCAAAAATATCTAACTTGCTAACCCATACTTCTGGCCTTGAAATCATTCTTATAGAAAAAGAAGGATCAAACAAGCATCGGGCCAAAAAGCACACATGTCACCAACTAATTGGACCACCTTGTGATATTCCAAAATTTTGTTACAACAACAATCTCCCATGACAATCTTCTTGTTCATCGTGCCCGCTGAGAATGGTTGATGCAGCAACAAAAAACTTCAAGAATTTTGTGCCTAGACTATCACCAAACAACAAAACTGGAATCTGTTGTAACTGCAATAGCTGATTTGTCAACTATTAGCAGCCTGCTCCTTTTCACTTTCCTCAATTAAATATACATTTACCCATTTTTGGTACTCTTCATCAATTGGCCAATCAAAATTGATCACCTCATTCACCTTGACACTATAAGGTTTTTACTTAACTGCCACCTGATTCACTTCTCTTTCAAAAGACTCCAAGAATGAGCTGGTGCTAATGATTTTTTCCATACAGCTCACCAACAAATCATAATATGACTTACCCTATTTTTGAGGGTTTTGTAGTCAAAACATGATATAAAGGGGCTCTTACACTTTTGTGATTACTATAGCTTGTGTAAGAGGCCCTATGGATACTGTTGTAATTGTAGGATGCATGAATAGGGTGTAGGATGAGAAATAAAGAAGGTATAGCTGCTGTCCTCAATAGTTTTGTGAAGAAAAGCATGTGAAATGAGAGGTTCAAGCCTAGGTTTCAACAAAATATGTATGGGAGATCTAATTTTATGAAATTTTATCCATGTGCAGACCTAATGAGTTGTTTCTGAACACTGAATATAAATGATACACACACACACATATATATACATGTATGTATGTATGTATGTATGTATGTACATGTATTTTAAAATGTAAATGTAAAATGCAATTACTGGATGCTCTCCTAGAACAATAAATGCAACATATCATTAAAGAAATCTATATCTATGTATATAAATGTGTATTTCTAAATGCAAGTGTAAATGCAAAGAGCATATGGTTTTGTAGTGTTATAGATACAACATATCCATAAATTAATGTAATTTAAATTATAAAGTCTTCAACACATATAATATGAAATCGATCAAACTATTAAACTACATGAGAAATAAATGAAAACAGTTAATGCATTTGTATGTGTCCGCCTTCTTGGTAGTGATAACCTCCTCCACACACAACCCTTAAAAATTATGAATAGAGGAATATAATCTTTGAAGAACTCAAAGTTGATTCTCTCCTACATAATGCAATTAGTCATTTTATCCTTACAAAAATTTATAGTGATTACTAGAGGCACATAGACCAATTCTTCATAATAGAAGAATTTGATCATACTTTTCCAATGACGGGATTATGAGAAAACCTTAGGTTAAATGAATAATTCCTAGCTAAGTTCTTTAAATCATGTCCAACCGTATAAGAGAAGACTGCCACTATGTGTCCAATAATGTCACCTTAGGATCACATCACCATGAAAGAACTTCATCCAACATCCTTATGAGTGCAGGTACCACCAAATAGGTATTTTTCAGATATGTCTTCCTCGAGTGAGGGAAATTCAGGAAGAAAAGAGAAAAGCAAGACATGTAGTATGTCTAAAAGAGGGAGATCAACTAGAGGTCAAAAGATTAGAAGAAAATTTTGTAAACACATGGAATTTTTTCTTGCTGAAGGGGGGTCATGTTCTTATGATGATGAGAGCATAGGCGACATCGAGGTGCCCTTGAAGTACAAACATCTATGGAAACAATGGGTACCCAAGGAACTTCTTCCAATAAACATTGATTTTTGTGTCAACAAGAGGATATATCGCATAGCACCATCATCATTACATGGTTTGGGCCTATTTTATATGGACAACATAAAGGTCTGTTACGACAAAGTTACTAAATTCATGGAGTATGTTGGACCCTATTACAGTTACAAAGATTGGATGCAATTGGTTTGATATACACAAAGTATGCATAGGTATGCACTGTTAGCAAATTAAATACAACTACAAGATAAGGATCAAAATAAAGGAGTGGCTATGTACATTGATGGAAGGCCAAAAGCATCAGGGAATATTGCAAGGTTTATAAATAGTACATGACCTGGGTCAACAAATCAGCAACCCAATTGCATATTTGAGGCGCGCAAGGGAAACCGTGTATTCGTATGTGTAATAAAATCAGTAACTACAGGGGAAGAGTTGCTAATTGATTACAATTTGAATTGATTAGTTACAAACAAAATTACTATGGGGGTGGTACCTACTATGTACCAATTTACCCAACCTCCAATTAATGACTCCAATATACCATTTTATTCTTATGTGTTTTTTCGTAAGTCTATTAGTTTCATTTTGGTAATATTTTTTTATATTTAATTTTTGTCACAGTGGGACATTGATCGTACGAACAAGGCTCCAGCCCAGAGCACAGAGCGTGATTTATCTTTAGGTTCTTCTACCTGATAGGTTTACCTCATTTTAATTGTACAAATTAGATACAAGCAAAATGTTTTATTATGTTGTTGTTTTGATAAGTTTATTGAGTTAATTTTGATAATGTTTTTAATATTCTTTTTGTAGTTGACTAATCAGGGAAAGGCACCAGTAGTAGATGAGAGCATCCATAGGGAGGTGCAGTCAATATTATGTGATGAGGGCATTACTTATTCAACAAACCCTCTCGATATGATAAGGAAGACCCAAAAAAAATGCAATGAAGAAATCCTTAAATTGTTATTCATATTGCCTCAAACAGATGAGATAAGAGAGAGGGTTAAAATATTGACTGAGAGATCACAAAACTTGCAAGTAAGTTGTCATGAGGTCTTTAATTATAACATAAGTTCATTCATGGTTTTATATTTTGTACTCTTTTATGTCATGAACTAAAATATGTGTTGTTTTTATAGGATTTTTTGCATCCTCATGATGCTCCTAGCCATGATTAGGGTACTGCAAGTGCTGCCCAAGGAGTAGGGGTTGGTACAAGTGTCCATCTTGATCTTCCTGTGCATACATCACATCATCTGACCCCATCATCTATTCCTATGTTGACATCTGAAATTTCGGCAACACATACCATGTAGGCATCTATTAGTGCACCCTCTAGCAGTGAACACATGCCAAAACATGTGTCAGGACATGTATCTGGGGATGTAGAGGCCACTAGTACTGGTGATATTTTAGCAACATTTCCTAGATCTTCCTGTATTACTAGTATGGGAACATTTCTAGTCACATTTGTGGTGATCGAGGATTTCTTTCCCATAAAGATAGAGAAGGTCTCAGGTACTTTAAAATGTTTTAATTATTATTATATATAACCCAATTGAAATTTACTTATTGATCACTCTTTTTAGACTATTGATCCCATGATCATTTTGCAGGAAATGATGTTTTTAATAAACATCTAAGTGATATTACATTGGAGCTCTTTAGGCCCACCATACATACACGGTGGAATACCCAAAATCAAGATTTAAAAGATGATCTCATTAACCATTTAGTTGTGCTCTTTGGTGATAAAACATTCAACCAAACCAAGGTCCTTAAAAAAGTTGGTACCTATCTAAAGTATGTGAGGGACCAATATAGGTCAAATTTAGAGAAGAACAAAAAGTACAAGCATCCCCCCATGATTCTGAAGAGGGAGTGGAAGGACCTAGTGTCAGATGGAAAGGAAAAGGTTGAAAAGAAAAAAGGAAAGACACCACTAGGCCAAGGAAGGTATATGATACTATCAACAATGTAATTATATACTGATTACTCTTTCTTTTTATATAATCTAACGTATTTCAAAATTTTCATAGGCTTTCCAACACATCGAAGGCAAGACTAGAAAAACATGGGCAACACAAACTTGGCTCTGGTGGTTATATGAAATTAGCCGCATGAATTGTAAGTATCAATAAATGAAATATTGTATCTAAATAATAAATTGAAAACAATTTTAGTTTTATCACACCATAGAAGAAAAATTCATGATCCTATGCAAAAATGTAGGGCTCTGAATTCAATAGAGTTCCCATAGAAGATGACCTAAAGATTGCCTTCTAGCAAGGCTATGGAGTTGTGGTTGAATGCCTAAAAGTCTTGACTGGGCAAACACAATCTTCCACTGCATCCGACAAGTAGATAAATAAACTCAATGAAGTTTATTTAAAATTGAATACTTGTGCAATCTATTCAATATTAATTTCCACCATAAAGTAATTACATGCCTATTTGTTTTAAATATTCAAGCAATGATAATAATGCACATGACATTGGAATGCAGCCTGGTGAGGGTGGAGCACAACCTGTAGATGAAGGTCATGGTGTGCATCCTAGTACTTTAGAGCATGTAGAGTGTGATCAACATGTTGAGCATGATCAGGCTAGAGAAGATCAAGAACATGATGTGGCCCCATCTGGTAAAGAGGACCACTCTAAAGTTCTCTTAAACATATTTAATTGCAATTAGTGTATTAATTAATGTAACCTTTCATGTTTCAACTTTAGAGCATGTAGAGCGTGATCAATGTGTTGAGCATGATCAGGCTAGAGAAGATCAAGAACATGATGTGGCCCCATCAGGTAAAGAGGACCACTCTCATGTTCTCTTAAACATATTTAATTCCAATTGGTGTATTAATGTAACCTTTCATGTTTCAATTGCAGATCAGGATTTAGAGGGTGTTCAACATGTTGAGCATGAGTCTATAACAAAATTTCAGGAACATGACATGGACCCATCAGGTAAAGAGAACCACTCTAATGTTCCTTTAATTAATGAAATACTTGTAACAATAATAATAAAACATATCAGTTTAACATTTCTTTGCAGACCTCCCCTTGCAGCGGCGTCTACTTCATGAGTAGATGAATAGGAATACATTAAGATCACGAGCAGAGGATAGAACAACTAAAGGGGGGACAAATGATTTAGAAAATGATACTCCACTTCAGATTTTTTTAGCTTTAAAAAAGAACAAAAAAAATGTGATTGTAATCATATCATGACAACCATATTTTTGATAATATGTAAAAACTAAAAAATGAATATTATATGTTAATGAATGAATGTGAATATGTTAATTAATGAATGTTATATGTTAATGAATGAATGTTATATGTTATTAATGGATGAATGAATGAATGTTATATGTTATTAATGGATGAATGAATGATTAATGTTATATGATTGGGTATGGGGAATTGAGAGTGATGTGAGGGGGGGAAGGGGCCAAATGAGCTTCCACCATCACGTGGTTGGCCCTGCTAAGTAGAGAATATTAAAATATTCTTGAAACAAAGAGAATCTCAATAAGATAATGCACTTTTCAATATAAGAAATGCATCGTTTGAATCATCAAACCAATATGCCAAGATGAAAGAAAGTGCTAACTTTTCACTATGGTGGCAGAAAAATGATTCTTTATACCCTGAATCCATGCTCTACATCATAATTTGAAGTTGTCTCCATTCCAATGTTCTAAGTTTAGTTTTTTTGTATGGCTTTGTATGAATACCACATTGTATTGTGTGTGGATTTGGTTTCAAAGCTCTGTTTCTTTTGTTTTTAGTGGTGACATAACTCTAAAATTTGACTTTTGTGCATAACAGGTTGGTGGAAAAATTGACAGCTCTGAAGGGTTTAGAGGCGCGATTGAGATAGATACACGGATATTTGGATCTTGTTGTTGATGGGAGGCTTCCACTTAACCATGAAATTTTGTACCATTTGCAGGTATGCAAAATTTTCTCTACTTACATTCATTTTTTATCATAAATTTTGTAAATGATATTAATGCTTCAAAATTAAGATTCGTTTCATTGTTATAATGATCAAAATGTTATACTTTTCTATACATTCAAGCATTCTCTTGCCCCCTACCCTTTGCTCTCTCCCCCCTCCTTTTAATAATTTTCTTTGTCATAAAAGATTCACATTTCTGTCTCATTTACACAAATTTATCTAAAGTGCTAGGAGTGAATAAAGATATGTAAAAGATGATGGATTATGTCTAAACAACAACTTTCCATCTTATAGCTAATTAAATCCTTAATAATTGAATAGTTTAGAGCTCGAATAATGCTTTTATATGCATGTGTAGCAATAAGGGAGCCTATGTGAAGATTGAAATTTAAAACATCACTTTCGTATTTTTCCTTAGGCAGTGAAATGACATTTTGAGTAATACAAACCTACACACACATTAATATTTTTTAGAATTGTGTTGAGGAATTTTTTTTCTCTTATACCTACCCTCGGCTAGACATGGAGGTATATAATATTGGTTCTAGGTTTATTTTGTAAGTAGTTAACTTCACAGAGGAAGACTAAAATCTTCTTAATGTCCTATGTCAGGTGTGAAATCATATGAATCACTTGCTGAAGGCACCATTTTGTGTTCATCCAAAAATTGGTTTGTTCTTTTTTTTATGTTTCTTGCATGTGTTCTTTTTAGGCTCTAGAGATGTATCTTGATTCTTTCCTTTGCACTTTTCATCTATTTTGATAATTACAGTAGATTGTCCTCATAATTTTTCATGTAAATTTGTTTGTAACCTTATTTTCTATCAATCAATTTGCAAACCAATCACATATTAAGGACCATTTCACTAACTTTTAGTCATCCATTACCTCATATGTTGCAAGTTGTGTCTGTGTGCCAATAAATCCTGATGATTGTGAGAACTTTAATCCTACAAGTGTACCCAATCTTTCTCAAGTAAAAGTCTTACCTTATTTTATAGTACTTTACATGATTAATTGAAGGTGCTTCTTTAGATCTAAGATAGTTAAACCCTAGATTAAAATATGGTATTAGATGGGTAGTATAATGATAAAACTGAGGTCCATTGAACACAAATTATGAACATAATTTACTGGACCATGAATATTGTTACAATTATAATTATTTCTCCTTTACCTACCTCTACATTAATGAAAAAGGTAGCAGATATTGGAAGTTCATTACATGTCTCATGTATGTGTTAGTATTTTAATTTTGTTTAAGTTGTTCAAGAGCTTGATTAGGTCAAGAATATGTTCTAGAAGCTTTGTTCTCTTAACACTGCTCAACATTTTCCCTACACATTTTCTCTTCAATCTAGACGTTTCTTAACTCCTTCCCTTGTTAGCCCTTGGTTGTTCTCAAGTGTAATGCTTTTTCTATGCATCTTGCAATATGTATGTATGATCAGTCATCTCTTATGAAGCATGGATAACCTTTCATGGAATTGTTGTTGTAATTAGACAATTTCCATTATGAGAATGATCATTTAATTTGTATGGAAGTAAGTCTTTTTCATATTATTTGACTTGGTATTGTAAAATTGTCTTTGTAGGATTCTCTCAGGGGGAACAACAGAACTATGATGATAGGTAGAGTTGTACAACACCATAAATCATTTGGCATTATCAATATATTTCTTATAGAATACTTTGTGCAATTAAAATGGAATGTGCAATGACAATTGGTCTCGAATTCAAATTTGAATATAAGTACATTATACACAAGAAGATGGTATCTATTCTATGATTAAAGAACTCCAAAATAAGAAAATTAATAGGTTTCATTTGTTTACTTGCTCTTAGACACTTGATTAATTGGCGAGACCCTCAAAATGTCTTGTTGATAACTAGCAGTGTTTGAAACTCCTGAAGAGGTTAGATCGGCGTGACATTGGATTTGTCTTGCCAACAAAAGTCATCGACAAGACATGGACTATTGGAGTGTGTTTTATATCCTATGCTAATGATTGATCTCTCACCGATGGGTTGGCTTCAGTGGTCATCACCAAGAGTCTCCATGACGGTACATTTCAACGAATACTTTTTAAAAAAAAATTGTATTATTTTGTCGCAATTTCGACGAAACCCATCGATGAATCACTGAAAAGGTTCAATGAAGTTTCTATAGCTATGATGAAGGCTTCATCGTAACTCATTTCCCATTTCATCATAATTTTGACGAAGGCCACCGATGAATCACGGAAAATTTCCGACAAAGTTGCTTAGCTACGATGAAGGATTCGTCATAACTCCTTGCCCATTTCCTCATAATTTGGATGAAGGCCACCGAAAAATCATAGAAAAGGTCTGACAAAGTGGCTTAGCTGCGATGAAGACTTCATCATAACTCCTTTCCCATTTCGTCAAAATGGCAACAAACTTCTAGTGTTGTTTTGATGCTTCGGAAGTGCCATTGCAATTGCATTTTGGTTGTAATTCATCAGTTAATACACAAAGTTTTCATTGATATTCTAATGAAAATCCAAGTCATTTTATGATGTCAATGACAAATGAATCTGTACCATTATTTCAAATTTTCATTTATCGTCAAAAGTTTGACAAAAAAATAGCGACGAAATTTTTTTCGTCAATTCATTGATTTGCCGACAATTTTTTGTTGAAAGACTGACAAACATTCATCAAAAAATGGAGTCAAATTCAGTAGTGAATATTGTCTTCCATTTACGTCCTTCCTTTATTCTAATCTAATGATGAACACTTAAATATTTGTAAAGTACTTTGCTCGACTTAAACTATCCATTTGTCATGCATCCTTGGTAATGGAAATATATATCTTATCTAGTGATGTTCATTTCTCTAGAATCAATACACTTCCTCCACTCACCATCTAACATAGGAGTAGTCCTATAGGTACTATTTAAATGATCTCAAATTTTCTTTAATTAACCCTTTTCAATATCTCTTTCACTTATTAGTTCAATTCTTCATTCTTGATTGGTTTCATCCCTATTGGAGTAATTAGGATCTCACTTGATAATTAGTTAATCATTAATTAATTATTAGTTCCCTTATTACTTTATTTCACTTAAGCTAAACTTAGGAGTGTTTTTTATTATTATATTGAGATATTTATAAGCTAATTTGTCTCATTACATAGGATTAGGACACTTGTAATAATCTAATCAAATCCTCATCAAGGGTTTGCACTTTTTCTTTTATAAAAATTCATTATTGTCCTTTGTATTGATCCATTGCAATCCAGGTATTCATTATTCAATACAAAAGTCATATTATATTATTTTTTGGATCAACTCTCTTCTCAAGGTTGCGAGAGCATAATCATTTTTTGATCTCTTGTATGTGATAGTTATTTTGGTTGCAGGTGATTTTTGGGACCTGTGTGGTTCACTATCAACTCTAACAATCCTATGAGGTGATTTTGGAAAAAATTATCATAATAGGTTCATATGGCAACTAATATTCCTTAAGAATGGTAATCTATATAGTATACTATTTGATATAATGTCCTTATATTTTGTCAATAATCCTAATATTTATTCTTGTAGTGGTTTGTCATTACTTGTAGTAGTATTATCTATACTTGCAATGCCACATAACTTTGGAATCAATACAAAACATGTATTTTCATATCTCAATTCATCTAAAAATATTCTTTAATCTACCTAAACAATTATATCATTATTATAAATATGATATTTTATGTCTTTCTATGGGACCAACCTATGTTGTTTACCATATTTTGTTATAATGTAATTGTAGACACTTAAAAATGTCCTGAATGATATTATGCACTCAAATCTGATATGCTAACACCATTTATCCTAAAATCCATCCTCTTTTCACTTAATTAATTAAATTATCCTAGCTATTTAATTAATTGCATCATTTTCATCTATTAATCTAATTGACCTAATTAGGTTCATTTAACCCCTCTTGTACTAACCTTTTATCTTATTAAATTGGATAAATCAAATTATCTAATTTAAATCCCTAAGTCCTCTTATTTAATTAAATATCCCTAATTTATTTAATTAAATATCATATCACTTCCCCCTCTTTTCATTAAATCATTTATTTAATGAATGTCATCTAATTCCCCTAATTTGCATAAATTGAAACATTTTTTTAATTATCAAATTATTAACTAAATCTAATCTTCCCACTTGCAAGGGAATATTCCTCCTTTGCACATTCCTCCAAAAGGAATATCCTCATGGAATATTGCTTCCCCTTTTGCACAATTAAATTTGGTTTTAATTAACTAAATATCTAATTTTCCTCACCCATGAGAATATTCTCTTTCTTCACTCATTTGAAAAAGGAAATATTTCTTTTGTGGACATGGAAAAAGTAACCCTTCTACTTTTTGTCATGTTTAGGCCCTCCTAGTGGACTTTGGCTTGATTTTTCCTAGAGATAATGTTGTAATGTGGCCAACACATTCACATTAGGTCTTGGACCCTCGAAACTCATTAAGACTTCTAGGATGTCTTGTAAAAGTGTTGTGAAGTGTTGTAACCGACTTTCACACTTTTCTAAGACCCTTTCATTATAATTCACTTAAATAACCTATTTTTATTACTTACCAAGTCTTATTTCAAAGTGTTGTAAAAAGTTGTAACAAACTTTCATGCTTTTCTAGACTTTTCATCACTAAATTAACCATTTCTTATGTTTAAATGACCCCTTAATGCACTTCCCTGCCATACTTAAGTGTATTTTTTAGAATATTCTCTTTAAACCTTATTAAATACACTTCAATTTTGAAATCCAATAAAATTTCCCTGGTGGGACCAAGTCGCCACCTAGGGTGACTTAGTCCCACTAGGCACAAAAATCAAAATAATTTCAATTTTCTGGTAGTATTTTATTCTTTTGACCTTAAGGTAAGCATGTGATGTGTTATTTTCAAGAATTATTAGAAAATAAAGTATAAATAAATGTTTTTCCTCTCATTTTAACAACCATTCATTCACTTGACCATTTAAGCAATTAATATTTCTCAAGCATTTAAGCACTCTAAGCATTATCAAGTCATCCATTGGAGCAGTTCATTGCATATCTTCAAATTTCAACATCAAGGGCTTGGTGAGCTTGTGACATTGCATGTTGTTTATTCATCATTGTGTTTCTATTTCATTTCATTATCTAGGGTTTGATTACCAAATCAAGGTTTGACCAAGGAAAATCCCTATTCTCTAACCCTTAACCTTTTTTCCCCTCTTTGAATGTGTGTTTGTAGGTATTGTATGTAGATTTGTCAAAGATTTTAAAGTGGTCAAAAATCCATCAAAGTCACTCAACTCAACAAAGCCCTAATTGAAGCTTGGAGACCTCTTTCAGCCCATTTTCCATAGAATCTGAACCAAACACCTATCAAGAAAGGAAGTGCAGACTGAAAGCTATATAATCCTACCCCAAATTTGTCAAAGAGTTTGGTGTTAAAAAGTGGTCAAAAATCCATCAAAGTCACTCATGTCAACAAAGCCCTGATTGAAGCTTAGAGACCTCTTTCATCCCATTTTCTATAGAATCCGAACCAGACACCTATCAAGAAAGGATGTGCAGACCAAAAGTGTTGAAGTGATCAACACAATATCTTCAATCTGCAACACCAAAGAACCTCCATAAGAGATGGAGAGAAGAAATAATGGAAGATGTTATTCCACCAAACAAGGATTACAATATGATATAATATGATCAATGAAATATAATACAATGCAATGCAAAATATGCTAGAGATGGCTTGCTTATAAAGGAAAGGATGAGAGATAGGATAAGACAAGATCATAAAAAATTTCTTAATCCTATCACATGGACAACTAACTCATAACTACCTAGGAAAGTGTAAAGTCTAGATAAGACAACTAAGACTTCTAGAAGATACAATTAATATCCTAAGTAAACTTAACATGTGAATTAAGTCCCCTAAGTCCCTAGTAAAGGAATAAACTAGGTACAAGACTTATTCACACCAACACCCCCCCTTAAGTGCAACTTAGGGAGGAACAAACCAATGCAAACATGCAAAATATGGGTCCCAGCAGCAAGGCCTGATGAGGTACCCATGTACAAAACAAAAAACTATCATAAGTGGAGAAAAGGAGAAAAACCCTGTGGGAGAAAAATCCTCTCCAAAAGAGAGAAAAAGCTACAAAGAAAGCTAAAAACTAATGAAGGAAGGAAAACTCCTCAAGACCCCCCAAGGAAAACTTCCTTCAGCCCAAGCATCGATTGCAACTAAAGATAACAAGGCGATGCCAAAGGTTTGGTGAAGATGTCTATAAACTACTAATCTGTAGGAAAATACTCCAAGTTGAGAACACCATCCTGGATGAGTTTCCTAATGAAGTGCATGTGGATCTCAATATGCTTAGTATGCTAATGCTCCACTAGGTTTCGAGAGATATGAATGGCACTCTAATTGTCACACCAAAGAGTAGCGGGTTGAGTGGAAGGGAATCCAAAATCAATCATCAACTGACGAAGCCACAAAACCTCCTAACTAGCCAACACTACACCTCAATACTCAGCCTCTTTCGATGATAATGCAATAGTATTCTACTTCTTGCATGACCATGCAATCAAACCAAAACCAAGGCAAAATACAAAGCTAGAAGTAGACTTCTTATCATTGACATCACCAGCCCAATTTGAGTCAGTGAATGCCAAAATGAGTAGTGCCCTAAATGTATCTCAAGATACACTTGGTGGCCTTCCAATGACTCATAAGGCTCCTATTAGAAGTCAGATACAAGTCCAACCACAAAGGAAATATCATGATGACTATGTGTCAAGTACAAAAGACTGCCAACCAACTGTTGATACAAGGTAGGATCAATTGTAGGAGTAGTACAACTGGTAGACAGTACAACACCTGACTGGAATGGAGTAGGGGAAAGCTTGCAATTATCCATACCAAATCTCTGAAGCAAATCAAGAGCATTCTTTTGCTAGAAAATGAAGATCCCCTTAGAAGTCTAATGAACCTGAAGACCAAGGAAGTAATGCAAAAGACCAAGGTCGGTTATATCAAATCGCTCCATCAACGCTCGCTATGTACTCCAAATATGGAAGTAGAACTCCCTATGAGAATCAAATCATCCACATAGAGCATAAGTATGATTAGATCCTCTCCATGTCTCTAAGTATAAACTATGGGATCGAAATGGTAGTGATTTTAGCTGGAAGCAAGAAAGAAACTATCCATCTTCTCATACTAAGCCCGAGGGGCTTGTTTGAGACCATACAGTGAACGTCGAAGCCTACAAACAAGGGAAGAGTCCTACAAAAAACTTGGTGGTTGCTCCATATAGATCTCCTCATGAAGATCCCCATGTAAGAAGGCACTCTTCACATCCATCTGATATGCTGAACATCCCTAAGATGCAGCTATAGCAAGGACAAGGTGAATAGAATCCATCTTGGAAACAGGACAAAAGGTCTCAGAATAGTCAATCCCTTCAACCTAAGAAAACTCCTTTGCAACAAGACGAGCCTTGTACTTGTCAATGGAACCATCTATTGCATACTTGGTATGATGCACCCACTTGCACCAAAAAAACTTTCTTCCCTTAGGAAGAGGTACAAGATCCCAAGTATGATTCTTCATCAAAGAAGAATACTCATTAGCCATAGCACTATCCCACTCTGCAATAACTAAAGCATCTGAAAACTTATGAGGATCATCTAAAATAGCATGACTCAAAATACTGATTCCTAAAATCTAAGAATGAGTGCAACGAGTGTCAGTGGGATCACCAACAAGAGGACCAGCATCCTCAAGAGTAACTCAAGCCCATTGTGGCCTAGTGGGTGAATGAGGAGGAGGTGCATCAGGACCATCATCTTCCTCAAGTAGAAAAGAATCATCAACTAAAGAAGACTGAGTAGTTTGTGATGAAGAATAAGTTGAAGGAGGATCTGAATGGGTGAAGGTCTCAGCAAACTGAACATCACGTCATAAATCAACCTCTCATGTGTTAGGATCAAACAATTTGTATTCCTTCACATCCTCATAATAGCCAACAAAGATGTACCAATAACTCTTCTTCTCCATGGATTTATGCCGACCATTCAAAATGAATGCCAAGCCTCACTACCAAATACTCTGAAGAAGGATAAATTAGGCTTACGATGAGACCAAGCCTCCTCAGGGGTCATATTCCGCACTGCCTTGTGGGGCATACAGTTTTGAATATAGTTGGCACAATTGACAGTTTCGACCCAAAATGCTGGTGCCATGGACCTAAACTGAATCATACAATTGGCCATTTCCCTAAGAGTCTTGTTCTTTCTCTCTTCCACACCATTTTGTTGAGGAGTGTAAGGTATTGTGTGTCCATGAAGAATACCATGCTCACTGCAAAAATTTATTGCTTCTCCACAAATGTCTTGAAGGTCTTGAAGTTGGTGAGGACTTCACTCTTGAGCTTCAAAAAATAGACCCATGTATGGTGGGAAAAATCATCAATGAATGTGAGCACATACTTAGCCCCTAAAAAAGGAGTTGGGAATGACATGAGATCACTATGGACCAACTCAATGGGTATGGTTGCATGAGCAGCTTGACCCTTAGGAAAAGGATCTTGATGTTGCTTTCCAAGAACACAATTGTGACAAACAACATCTGTGCAAGTGATATTTGGAAAACCAACCACTAAGTTATGTGCTTGCATCTGCTGAAGATATCTATAGTTCAAGTTCCCAATTCTCTCATGCCAAAGCTTTCTCACTAAATCAACATGAGCAAAAAAACATGAGCCTGATGAAGACTCAAATCCATCAAATCGATACAAATGGTTCTCATGATCAACTATCCCTGTAGCAACAACCTTCTTAGGATCCTGCAACTATCTAATAGTCACATTCTATGGAGTAAACTCAACTATCTTCCCATCTCCAAAATGACAACTCTGATATATGGAAAGCAAATTCATTGAAATATTAGGAATAAGAACATCCTCAATTCACCCATCTAGCATCTGAACTAAACCTGTCCCCAAAACTAGAATCTATGAAGAGTTCCCAACTGCAATCTAAGAAGTAGAAGTATGAAAAATGGAATCAAGAAGATCGCGTGAATTAGACATGTGATGCAAAGCACCTAAGTCAAGAATCCAACTATCTGAAGATGAATGAATGGACCATGTTGAAAGAGCTTTCCATTTTCCCATGGAAGAAGGCTTACCATTTTCATACCTTCCTCCAAGGCTTACAATCTCTTAAAACAATGAGTTGCATCATGTTCAATTTTTCCACAAAATGAACAAGGATCTCCTTTCTTTTTCTTGGACTTGGAAGAAGAATCTCCAAAGGTAGAAGGAGAAGGAGATGGAGTGGACTTCTGATTGTTCTTCAGCTTCGGTTTGGAGGGATTTTCACTACCTAAAGATGATTTTGCTTTGGGCTTCTTCTTGTTCTTTCCTTTACCCTTGGATGATTGAACCATTAGAGCATGATTCTTAGAATTAGTTAAGGCATCCAATTGAATTAACTTGGCCTCCTCCCTAGTAAGATGCTCACAAAACAACTCAAATGTAGGAATTTTTTAATCTTTCCCCATTGCATCCATAGTTGAATAGAAAGTAGAAGAAACTACTTGATAAGGGCCCTTTAACTTAGATAGAATCAAGAAGATACATTCATCACTAGATACATCATGTCCACATCCTTTCAACTATGACAAAATCATCTTGAATTGAAGGAAATGCATCTAGAGAGAGTGATTGTAGATATGCTTGAAGTTGCAAGGATCCAAAATGATTTGTTTTACCATACAATTCTTCAAGTTTATCCCAAACATTCTTAGGTTTTTTACACTCCAAAATATGAAACAACAAATTATCAGATACATGTAAGCCAATGAACCCTTTTGCTTCATCCATTTTAATCTATGGAAAAAAATTTCATAATCCCTTGTAAATTCAAGTTGTTCTACATCTAACATTGGGCATATACCCTTAGATTGTAAAAATTGAGTTATTTTTAGCTTCCATGTATGATAATTGTGTGGAGTGAGTGCTTCAATTTTCCTTAGATTTGCCATGAACACCAAAAGAAAGAAAACAATGTGGCAATTAAATTTTCCTTTTACCCCCCATAATGAATTAAAACTCAATTTGCAACCCCCCAGCAAATTACAATAAAGAAATTTTGCAATTTTTACAAGTGACAAGCTCAAATCAACTATTTATAACACAGCGATTTTTACAATTTTCAGAAAAAAGAGCTTGAAAAAACTAAAAATAGAGGTTAGAAACAAATTTATTGCAAGTTTTTGAGCAATTTAAAAAAAAAGATTGCCAAATTTTGATTTCATTTGCAAAAGTTATGCCAAGAACAAGCAATAAATGCACTTGTACATTCAAGCTGAAAAAATGGCAAAAAATGTAAAAATATAGAAAAATCACCTACACCACTATAAATTTTGTCGAACCAGCTTTCTGATGATATCTTGTTTTTGAAAACCTGATGTCGTGGCGAAAAGTTATGCAAAATTGAAAAAAAGGCCTTTAAAAGGCACCTTCAATGCTAAACAGGAGCAAAATGCAACACTAACTAGGCACAAAATTTTGGCCCTTAGAGGCTAGTGGCCAGTTGTCCATGTGGCCATAGTTTGAGTAGGTGTTATGAATGGGTGGTTAGAGAAACCCACTAACAGTTTATGTTGAAGCGGTCACATGTAGCGGCTGGGTCTTCGGGTGATTTGCCAGTAGTTTGGAGGCATGTGGTTACCGCTTGAAAGATGCTTCCATGGTGGTCTAAGGAATTAACCACCCACTAGTGGTTACTAGCTAGCACAAAGCAATGGCCTATGGGTGCTTCAACAAGTGGCCGACCAAAGAATGTTGACCGGTGGAGAGAGTTGAACGCCAGCAGAGGTGAGAGCACAGTCAGTTTTTTTTAAATTGACACAACCTTTTCAATGGGTCGGCTATGGTACAATTGGTGTAGGAAATGCCGACAACCCTACAGTACAACCCTACAAAAAATAAAGTCGTCCAAACAAAAAACTTTGCCCGCAAAATATAAATCAAAGCCCCCACAATTTTTTAATGACCAATATTTTTATTTTTATTTTAAATGCCTGATAAATATTTAACGAGCCCAAAAAATATTAAATATTAGAATTTTTTTATTTTTTTTAAATAATATTTTCTGCAAATTGTACCTTCGACCTGGAGGCCGTACAGCCTCTAGGTAAATTTTTTTTACCCCAAAAACAATTTTTGCCTAATATAGGAAAATTGCATATCAAAAAACTTGGAAATAGCCACCTGGATGCAATAGAAGGCTTATTTTTTTCCCAAAGTGCTCTTGTAAAAAGTTATTTACCAGATCTGAGCTCCAAACCCTTCTTTTCCAAAGTTGCAAATGGTGACGAAATTGAGTGAAACAAAAGTCAAATATGACTTTCTTGAGCCTCCTGGACACAGTGGGACAACCTAAAATACTACCACTATAGCCAAAATTTTTGCAATCACCAGATATCACCAAAATCCATGCATGCAATATAGGACACAAGAAACTCAAATCATAATAGAAAACTTGATGGAAACTCTCTAATAAAAAATAATGGAAGGGGCTTTCCAAATTCAAAGCTTTGATACCATGTTGAAGTGATCAACGCAAGATCTTCAATCTGCAACACCAAAGAACCTTCACAAGAGATAGAGAGAAGCAATAATGGAAGATGTTATTCCACCAAACAAGGATTGCAATATGATACAATATGATCAATGCAATACAATACAATACAATGAAAAATATGCTAGAGATGCCTTGCTTATAAAGGAAAGGATGAGAGATAGGATAAGACAAGATCATGACAAGTGTCTTAATCCTATTACATGAGACAACTAACTCATAACTACCTAGGAAAGTGTAAAGTCTAGATAAGAAAACTAAGACTTCTAGAAGATACAACTAATATCCTAAGTAAACTTAACATGTGAATTAAGTTCCCTAAGTCCCTAGTAAAGGAATAAACTAGGTACAAGACTTATTCACACCAATAGAAAGCTACAGAATCCTACCCCAAATTACTTGAGATTCCTAGGTGGACTAAGTCACCATCTATGGAGAATTAGTCCCACTTCCAAGCCTAAAAAGTGGTTTCTATATTTCTGAGTACCCATTTGGCATATTCTTATTTCGACATATTTTCCTTGAAACTATACTAAGTCGCCCAACTTGGCATAAGTGTCCCATTCAAAATTTCCAATCAACTCTATAGGATTCCAAAGCCTCTCTACATATAACTTTAGATTCTAGGTGCACCTCTTCAGTCTTGTTTAATTCCATTATCATTTACTTGCATTCTTAGGTGTTTTTGCATACACCACTGTGTTTTCAAACACTTTGCATTTCTTAGGTTTAGCATTAACACTCATCTTTCCTTTTAAATTTATTGTATTATAACATTGTATTTAGGCATAATGTATCCATCCATACATTAATTTTCAATGTTTACATTGCATTTTGGCCCATCTTTCTCCTTTTAGGTGAAAAACTCTAGAAGTGCAAGAAAGCCATTTGGAAATCAAAATATTTGTTCACATTTTGGTGAACTTTACTTTTGAACATTTTAATTTTGATTTCAATTGCATTTACATCTTAGGTTTAACTTGCATCAACATTGCATTAGTTTTTTCATTGTTTAATTTGCATCCCAAGGTTTTTAAAAATTGCATTAGTGAAAATCTCACATAGCTTACATTTTTACATCATATTTCATTGGAAAACAACAAAATTCTACATTTTCGCACGTAGTTGCATATTTTCATTTGAAAAACATCAAATTTCATTTAAAATAATTTCTAAAAAATCACAAAAAAATCATCATTGGAACTAATTTGCCACACTGGGCGACTTAGTCCTCTCTGCACATTTTGCACTGTAATTTTTGGCATTTGTAGCACATTTTCTGCATTTCAATTTTTTGTTGTTTCATTCTATCATTGTTTCTAGATTTTTTGTTTTATTCCATTTCTCACATTTAGTTTCTTTCATACATTTGCATCATGGCTTTCTATTTTAATAAGTTTTGGATGTCATTAAAATCTTTAGTGGACATGTCAAATTGTGCCTTTCGAACTGATCCTAACGACCTTAAGCTTCCTCGTGCTCCTTCAACTCCTCATGAATGTCCTCCTCATGCTAGATTTACATCATTGGAGAAGATGATGATAGAATGAATAAGTTCCTAAATGAATTCCTTGACAACCTTGAAGCTAATGCATCCTTTTATCCATCCATGAAACAACAAGACCTTCCTATAGTATCACCTCCTAATATGTTTAGTTACTTACATCCTAAAACAAATGAAGGACCTAAGTTCCCTCCAACAGGTGGACATAGTTCCTCTACACAAGCAACCCCTCAACCATACTATGATAACAAAGTCACTATTACCCCAATCAACCTTGAAGAAACTTATAGCAAAGGTTTTACCATCTTAAGCAAACAAGGATGTGACACAATAACTGAACATGACATTCATCAACTTTTAGAACAAACTCCAAAAGAAGAAAACACAATAAGGTTAGGATATCAATATCCTCCTCATGATAGCAAGCCTCCTTTATAATATCAGAGACTTTGTGATGATGGCATGATGATCTTTGATTCCCCTCCCGATCTGAATGTCCTCCTTCGTGAACAACCCTTACATGGTAACAATGACAAGGATGATAGGATCACTTTGTCTCCTCCTCCTCTTATTTGAGAGAAGGGTGAATCTAGAAAACATAAAAGGCCTTACAAGTTACATAAACTAAAGTTTCCTCTTCATCCACCACTTGAATGTGAAAGGAAATTGCAAATCCTCCTAAACAAAGGACTCATATTATTAGCACCTATGAATAGGTTGATAATCTATCCTAAAGATGCTAATTTTCTACATTGTACATATCATCGTGTTCTTGGACATAGTAGCAATGAGTGTCACCAATTGAAATAAATACTAAGCAAGTATCATTTTGATGGTGATAATTGCTATCCAATAAATCCATATAGCATCCTTCACCAACTTATCATGTAATAGTTGTAGAGCATTCTCTTCTCACTATTACATGACCTTTCCCATCACCTATCTTGGCTTATTCTTGTCCTGCACTCAGTGGGGGCAAGAAGTTGTTGGCCTTGTCCTAGTAATGAATTTGTCATTGTCCCTTAGCTGCATTATTCACCTTCCACTTATACCAATTGAGATTGGAATGAAGATGACTTGCTTGATGCTTGACTTGCATTTTCCTTACTAGTCTTTTGCATTTTATTTTTCTTTTCCTTTTGCATGTGCGTATTGTGTTCCCTAGAGATGTGTCATTTGATGTTCTCTCTCTTTGTGACATTCTTCTATTTGTACCTTCATTCTTCTAAATGTTGTACATTTCTTTGTTTTATGTTTTCCTTTTGGGGATGACACAAGACATTGACACTGCAATTTCTCTTTCATGTTGATCCAAAAGGATCCCTTTTTCTTTTCTTTTTCTTTTTATTTTTCTTGTGTTTTCCTTTTGGGGATGATGCAAGGCATTGAGACCGCAATGTCTCTTTCATGTTGACCCAAAAGAATTCCTTTTCCTTTGCTTTTCCTTTTTCTTTTTTTTCCTTTTGGGGATGATGCAAGGCATTGAGACCATAATGTATCTTCGATGTTGACCCAAAAGGTCCTTTTATTTTTTATTTTTCTTGTATTTTCCTTTTGGGAATGACGCAAAGCATTGAGACCACAATGTTTCTTTCATATTGGACCAAAAGGATCCCTTTTCCTTTTCTTTTCCTTTTTCTTTTTCTTATGTTTTCCCTTTGGGGATGACGCAAGGCATTGAGATTGAAATGTCTCCTTCATGTTGACTGAAAAGATTTTTCTTTTTCTTTTCATTTTCATTTTTTTTGTGTTTCATTTGGGAATGATGCAAAGCATCGAGATATCTATGCATCTTCCATGTTGAACCAAATGAACCTTTCTTTTTCTATGTTTTCACTCTCTTGTGTCATTCTTCTAGTTCTATGTATTTTGGGAATGATGAAAGTTCTAAGCTCCTTACAAAACATTTTAGAAAAGAACATACTAACCCCAAATCCATAGATCCCTTATGTGTTTGGAATTTTCATTTTGGGGGAAACCCCTCTTTCTTTTCTTTTTCCTTTCTCTCACATGACATTTCCTTACTCGAAAATGCATGACTTGGAATAGGGGCTTTCCAAGTTGGCTCTCATGTCCTCTTTCTTTTTGAATTTTCATTTGCTACTTTAAAGTAATTTCTCATAGTACAGTGTGTAGTAATTTAAATTTTAGCAAAGAAAATACTAACCCCAAATCCATAGATCCCTTATGTGTTTGGAATTTTTATTTTGGGGGCAACCCCTCTTTCTTTTCTTTTTCCTTTCTCTCACATGCCATAGCCTTACTCAAAAACATATGACTTGGCATAGGGGCTTTCCAAGTTGGCTCTCATGTCCTCTTTCTTTTTGAATTTTCATTTTCTACTTTAAAGTAATTTCTCACAGTACCGTGTGTAGCAATTCCTTTAAAGTGGGGACATACATTGGCATTATTCATTTTCATTTTTTCCTTTTTCTTGGTTCTTAGTGCAACCTTGTTACTTTATACGATGCATTTGTCACTTTGTGGATGGCATTGGGTATAGTGTCCTTCATAAGCATGATCTATCTTAGCATATTGCATTCCTCTTGGTGGCTTGATGTGATGCACTACATCCCCTAAGTTGAGAATATTCTATTCTTTGATTGTTCTTGTCTTGGAGACATTAGATACAATGTTCCCTAAGTTAAAGACCTTGCATGAACTAAGAAAGACTCCTTTGAACATTCTTTTTCATGTTGCACTTTGTATTTGTTATATGGCCACCTTGCATAACACAGCTTGCATGCCTATAGTGCCATCACATTTGTTCATGAGTTCTGAGCATATGAAGCTTTGTTGGTCTCATGAAGCACGAAACATAATTTTCCTTTGTGGAACCTTATTAAAGTTATTAAGAGGTATAACTTTGGTATGGTCAAGTGGGAATCCCATTTCAAGGCATGAATTTTCCCTATAGCCACCTACATGTGTGAGTGCATACCAGCCATGAGTGTATGTTTTTCACCTTTTGGGCCTTCTCACCCAGCGGACAACCATGAGTTTCATTACCCTAGAGTGAGTATGCATTTATTTTTTAGACAAGAAACCTAGATCTGATCCATAATGGGTTGGCCAAACAATCAGAGCTTGATATGACTTTATGTCCTTTCAAATTCCCTCTTACATTCTTCATCATTTTCATGTGTGTTCCTTTGTACTTATGTTTGGTTTGTCATGGGATCTTCATCCTAGGGGCTTGATCATCCCTCTTGATCATTGTTATCTCATTTTCACTAAGTATTAGTTCATTGAAACCCCTCTTGATTGCATGATCTGCTACTTTAGTTTGAGTTTGAAGTAGGTTCATCCTCTCACTAAAGTTGGGGCTAACTGTGGACATAGAAAAAGTAACCCTTTCTACTTTTTCTCATGTTCAAGCCCTCCTAGTGGAATTTGGCTTGATTTTTCCTAGAGATAATGTTGTAATGTGGCCAACACATTCACATTAGGTCTTGGACCCTTGAAAATCATTAAGACTTCTAGGATGTCTTGTAAAAGTGTTGTGAAGTGTTGTAACCGACTTTCACACTTTTCTAGGACCCTTTCATTATAATTCACTTAAATAACCTATTTTTATTACTTACCAAGTTTTATTTCAAAGTGTTGTAAAAATTTGTAACAAAATCTCACACTTTTCTAGACTTGTCATCACTAAATTGACCCTTTCTTTTGTTTAAATGACCCCTTAATGCACTTTTTGGGAATACTTATGTATATTTTTTAGAATATTCCCATTAAACCTTATTAAATACACTTTAATTTCTAACACCTAGTAAAATTGCCTTGGTGGGACCAAGTTGCCACTTGGGGCGACTTAGTCCCACTGGGCACAAAAATCAAAATAATTTCAATTTTATGGCAAGATTTTATTCTTTTGACCTTAAGGTCAGCCTGTGATGTGTTATTTTTGAGAATTATTGGAAATTCAAGTATAAATAAAGGGTTTTTTCTCTCATTTCAACCCCCATTTGTTCACTTGACCATTTAAGCAATTAATCACTCTCAAACATTCAAGCACTCTAAGCATTATTAAGTCATCCATTGGAGCACTTCATTGCATATCTTCAAATTTCAACATCAAGGGTTTGGTGAGTTTGTGACATTGCATGTTGTTTATTCACCATTCTCTTTCTATTTCATTTCATTATCTAGGATTTGATTACCAAATCGAGGTTTGACCAAGGCAAAACCCTATTCTCTAACACTTAACTCTTTTTCCCCTCTTTTCATGTGTGTTTGTAGGTCTTGTATGCAAATTTGTCAAATATTTTAGTGTTACAAAGTAGTCAACAATATGCCAAAGTCACTCAAGTCAAAAAAGCCCTAATTGAAGCTTGGAGACCTCTTTCAGCCTTTTTTCTAGAGAATCTGAACCAGACACCTATCAAGAAAGGGAGTGCAGACCGAAATCTATAGAATACTACCCAGAATTTCTTGAGATTCCCAAGTGGACTAAGTCACCATCTATGGAAAATTAGTCCTATTCCCAGACCTGAAAAATTATTTCTATATTTCTGAGTACCCATTTAGCATATTCATATTCTAATAGATTTTCCCTGAAACTAGACTAAGTCGCCCAGCTTGGTGTAAGTGTTTGAGTCAACATTTCAAGTCAACTCTGTAGGATTCTAGAGCATCTCTACATCAAAATTCAAATTCTAGGTTTGGCTCACTAGTTTTGTTTAATTTTGTTATCATTTACTTGCATTCTTAGGTGTTTTTTCATACATCACTATGTTTTCAAACACTTTGCATTTCTTAGGTTTATTATTAATAATCATCTTTCCTTTTCAATTTATTGCATTATAACATTGTATTTAGGCATAATGCATCCATTCATACATTAATTTTGAATGTGTACATTGCATTTTGTCCCATATTTTTCCCTTTAGGTCAAAAATCCTAGAATTGCAAGAAAACCATTCAGAAACCAAAATCTTTGTTCACACCTTTTTATATCAAACTTTCAAAAAAGATTCTTGTGAAAGTTTTGAAAGTGTGTTTGTTTGGATGAATGTAATACCTTGATTAAATATTATCTTGTATCCTCAACCCTTGATGGGAATCCATGATCCATGCCTCCATCTTCCTTCCATTCTTACTATTGATTGATCCTTTTGATCTTTACCATCAGTTTCATTTTTCCTATTATATAAATAGAGCTTTCATCTATTGAATACGGATCCAAATTTTAAAAGTAAACTTATTTTGTTAAAATCACTCTCATCTTGCACTCATATTTCATGCTTTAAAAGGAATTTTAGGTTATTTTACTTGTGTTATTGGCTTAGAGCATCCATTAATGGCTTCCATGGTAACCTAGTTTCATCCATTTAGCGTATTTTGAAACTAGGGTTTTAATCTTTCAAATATTGCATACATTTAGAATAGGTTGCTTACATTCACATCAATCATCATAGTATTTATCATATTAAAATAGATTTTAACATGTTTTACAACACGTCTTTCATCGATTTCATTGATTCTCTTCAATAGAATCGATCGAAACAAGCTCATTATCCACATGATTGTGAAGGGTCACCATTCCACATCAATGCGACACCACTCCCCCAATAGGATAAATTTCAATGGATTAAAATAGATATTTATGAAGCTTTTGTATTTTAATATGTTAGTTTTAATGGATTCTTAGCTTAGTTTACATTGAATGATCTTATTGGAATGATGTTTAGTCACAACTTAATTATACTTTGAATCCTCATGGATCAAGTTTATTTAACCTATACTACATTCTTCAATCATATTTTGGTGCCAGAAGGAGGGCAGTACTGATCAAATTTAATGAATTTTTCTCTCGAATTTCATTTTTTTGGTCTTGTAGATATAGTGACACTTTTGGAGACTATATCAATGCCTTCGTCGGGAATCTCCATATAGTGATGCCCTTATCATTAGATACAACTATGCTTAATTAAATCACTAACTCCTATTAAAAATTGTGATGCTAATAATTTTTGTAGGTATATCAAAAATTTGCAAACAATGACACTACCCAAAATAGTGATGCTATCATCATCTCTTTGTTACTGCAGAGAAATGCTTTTTCTCACTAGAGTGACACCTTTGTAAACAATGATGAATTTTACTGGTAAGCAAAAATAGTGACTAAATTTTAGCATGTTCTTTAAATTTTTAATTTTATCTGCTCTTTAACATATCACTAACTTCTGGCTTTTTTTTTTAGGCTAACTAGTTTTGTTGGTTTGGACAATAGAATTTGAAGCAAAGGAGCATATAATTGTTTCATTATATAATTTTAATAAGTGTTTTGACACTTATGAGGTAATTATAACCCATTTACGATGCTTTATTTCACATTTTAGGACCAAACTAGATTTCTTTTGGGTTTAAAATGAACATTCAAATTGGTTAAAACTAAACCCTCACATCATTATGCTTGTTGGTTTAAAATTGAACAAAACAATCTACATAATTCATTTGGTTATTAAAACAAATTCATCATGTTTTTCAAGGTTAAAATGAACATGTGCATAATTTTCTTGTGTATTCTTGTTGTGTGTATCCTCTCCACTTATGCTTCATGTGATCGTGGGTGAAGAGAAACACAAAAGTATACATTTTCTTCTTGAAAGCCCCTATCATCTCCCCTTGCACCTTTTGGAAATATTGGGTGACAAAAATAATTTTATGCTTCAAGCATGTGTTACCTTTAGAGGGTCTCCCTTCCAACTTGTGAGAGGGAATGACCCAAGTGGTGCTTTCATTTCAGTTCGCTATATAAATAATTGGTTGCGACTAAAGTCATTAACTAGTTGGTTGTGGTTTTCCTATATCAATAAATGTCTCCCTTAGTATCCTTGTGATGTGTTAAACCCTTAGATATTTCTAAGGGCTAGGAGGCCTCTTAATTGAGTGAATTTTCACATGTATAGCACTAGTTTATCCAAAATATGGACATTAAAATCCTTGTTTGTAGTGGCTAACCAAGTCCAATTCCAAAATGTATTTTAAGGTAGTGCATTGGAAAAGCACTACTCCAATAAGTTACTTATCATGTCTAGTTTTTTATTAAGGAAATAAAGCAAATAGGGAAGGGAATCTTTTTCTTGGCATGTCAAGACGTTACATTTCGTTGACATAGCCTATTTTTCCATTTCATCTTCATGAATTAATCATCTCTTAGTAGATGATGGTAAACCTACTAAGAAATACATACCATCACTTCAAAATTAGGCATCATAGTCAAAATCCCATCAAGAAACACCTTGTGAATCTCTCACAAAATCAAAATCCCCATGAGAAGGTCTATATTTATAGACACATTTTGATGAATGATCTAGACTTGTATGTCCAATATTAGCCCCTCATTTAAGTCAACATTAGTCTTTTGGATTGAGTTACTCCAAGGGTCTAGCATCTTTCTCACTACCTTGGTCTTGTAAAATGAAAGGTTCACTCTAGGTCAACATTGGGTCAAACATTTCATCCACCCCTTATTATCTTTCATCCTTCACCAAACATTGAAAATTTTCAAACACACCAACACTTTTTGGACTTAGACATCTATCGACCCAAACCCTAACTTAACTACTTTGTATGTGAAATGAATCCTTTTCCTTGAACTTAGTTAAGTTAGTTATCACTTCTGGGCTAGTCTATCTTGTAGGTCACAAGTCTACCTTAAAGATTCACAAGTTCATTAAACATCCTTTATCCAAACATCAAACATCAAACCTATAATTCAAAAGCATTGTCCCAAAATGTTTGCAAAGATCAATCCCCACATCATTCATCTTTTCATCTCCCATTATCATCATTACTCCAAAATAAATTAGAGCATCCCTTTTACCAAAATTTGAGTCAACTAAAGAGTTTAAACATTACAAATCTCAACACAATTCACCCATAGGTGACCCACAATTTATAGTAAAGACAAGATCACAACACAAGATAATCATGGAGAAAACCAAAGTCACATTCACCTCAAGTGATCCCAATCCTCAAGAATTTGATCCAAGAAGTCATGTCACCCCATCATAACAACCCTCATCTCCATCAAGGCCATATGAGATAGAAGACATCACAAACAACCCATTTGGAGTTACTAAGGAAGAAATCATGGAGTACAAACAAGAACATAAAACCTTAGAAAATTTGGCTCTAGTTTCCCCATATTTTGTTGTGCAATCATTGAACCAAGGCTTGACTTTATCCACCATTCAAACAACTCCATCACTAGGGCTAAATCAAACACCCATTCCTAGTATTTCAGTTATTCTTGCTAAGGAATTTGGCCACACTTCCATTGGAAAGAAACACACTTGTGGGTACCCTCAACACCAATCTTTCTCAAAACACCACTTGGACACCAACATTTGGTGCTCCCCCTACTCCAGAGAATCCTCTACATCAAAAAAATCCACTTACACTTCATGAATCCACAACAACCTCAACATATCGAGGGTACCCCTCTTCATCCATCCCCACAAGTACCAAAAGTATTCCCAACACAATGCAAGGAAGTGTGGACCAAGTGTCTCAATTAAACCCAAATAGAAAGTATGGGATGTCTTTATCAAATCCCCCAATGATTTCATCTATCCCATTGGTTACCCAAAACACATCCACCCCATCCATCACCAACCCAACTCAAAACAACCCCTTGGTCACAAACCCCATCACCCAAGGTAATACCTTGACCACCTCCTAAACATAAGGAAATCCTCAAAACATCGGTCAAGGTAATCCTTTCAATCAATGGACTAAAGTTCCTAATGGCACCATCATCATCCTTCCCCATGGTCTGCCTCATCATGAAAAATCAAATGGGACCTCAAACTTACATTCCTCCATCCCAATCCACCATCTTACAAGGAATGTTAAACCAAGGGAACCCCTAACCTCTCATCAACAACCCATAACCTACACAAAACATCAACAACAAAAACCCATTGCACATGTCCCAACAACCAACTGATCCTACACAAGCACATTCCCTAGCCTTGCAACGAGCACAAAACACACATCAACAAGCTATACAAAAAAAACAACAATAATAGAAAGCATCCATAGTAGTAAAACAACAACAAAAACAATAGCAAGTAGCCCTATCAGCACAACAACAACATCAAGCAGCCCTAGCAGTACAAAAGCAACACCAACAATAGCAAGCAACCCTAACAACACAACAACAACAAGTAGCCTTAGCAGCATAACAAGCACAACAACAAGCCATTGTGGCCCAACAACAAGCCCTAGTAGCACAACAACAACAACAAGCTTTAATAGCCCAATAGTATACCAAGCAAAAACAAAAAAAAAAGGTTTTATACTATAATCCCCAACAAAACATTGTCAACCCAAATATGTTAGGAACATATACACCTCCACCACCATCACCTTCACCATATCCTACACCACCTTACACACCATACAACACCTCATCATATCAAAATACCACATACAATTCATGTGCCTTTCCACAATATGTTCCTCCACAAAACCAACAAGATGATGTTGCATCACAACTTAAGGCTTTAACACAAGAAATTTAGGATATTTGGATGGGAGAAATGAAGAATCCCCATACACAGAGCCTATTCCCATATCCATTTGATCAAAACATCGCAATGGTACCATTCCCTTCCAATTTTGAAGTCCCCAAATTTGATAAATAGAAAGGGAGAGGAAGTCCTATGGACCATGTCAAAGAGTTTAACATCATGTGTATGGAGGTCACCTACAATGGGTCCTATTTGATGCACCTCTTTCCACTAAGCTTGATAGGCCCATCCATTGACTAGTTTTCTCAGTTACCTCTAGGTATCAAAACTTTCAAAGAAATCATTGATAGATTCATAGATAATTTCTCCTTTAATCTTGACATGGATGTGATCCTAGAAGAGTTGTACACCCTCAAACAAAACAAAGGAGAATATTTCACCTACTTCTTACAATGATGGAGGAAAAGGGATAATAAGAGCAAATCGTCAATTCTTGATGAAAAACTAAGGATTATCATAGAAAATCTAGATCCAAGTCTATCCTTCCACTTAAAGATGCAATGCATTAGCTCTTATGATGAGATTTTCCCTAAAGCCCTTAATACCAAGAGAGCTCTAATCTCATAGGGAAATACAACCTACAAAGACAATCGCCCAGCAACCAGTTCAAATGAAAAGCCTCATGTTTAGGATAAGAAAAAGAATGTAATGAATGATGGTAAGATGCTAAGGTGGTCGTAAGTGCTCCTAGGCCAAACAAAAATCAAACAACTAATGCTCAACCAACCATACAACAAGCTACACCATCACAAAATAATCAGATCAATAACACCGAAATGTAACAAAGACGAACCCCCAATAGGAACAACTATATCAAACGCAAGTACACATAGTTGTCAAAACCTATTGAAACCATCATGAAGAAATTGGTAGAGTCAAACATGATAACACTTCCCAATTTTGAAAACTACCAAGAACCACAAGATAAACCACCTTGGTACAACAAAAAAGATCTTTGTGATTTTCACAAAAATTAAAGGACACAAAACATCCAAGATCTTATTGAAAATGGAGACCTATCTATTGAAGTACCAACTTTCAATCAAGATCTCAAGATATATAAGAACCCAATGCTAGATTAGAGCAAAGGAAACAACACTGGAAAAGGTAAGTATTAGAAAAACATGCAACATTCCTATGCCAATGTGATCACTTCTTGTGATAGTGTCATCATTTTCATCACCATTAAAGGGCCTAGTGTGGAGTTTGGAGTCACCACATGGCATGGAAAAGTCACCATCAATGGATTCCCATCTCAATCTAGGGCATAACTTATTTTTCCAACATCAAATCCTAGCAAATATAGTCTCCTAGATCAACTTAAGAAGACCTCCGCACAGATTTCTATCTTGGAGCTATTGAGGCTATCCCCTGCACATGGGGAAATCTTAGAGAAGGCTTTATCTTCATCATTCATCCTCAAGGATATTGATACAGAGCAGTTTCAAGCTATGGTAGGGCATATCACTAATCATCTTCTCACATTTTTGAAGCAAGATCTACCATCACAACCATCTCATAACCATGCTTTACACCTTGAGTTCATTATCCATAAAAACAAGGTTAAAAGAGTCTTAGTGGATAGAGGTGCTATGTTGAACATTTACACCCTTCAGTTGATCAAGAACTTGGGTTATTCATAAGATGTTATTGAGAAATCAAAGAGTAAAACCATCAAATCTTATGATGATCAAGAGCGGGTATTGCAAGGCATCATCACACTACCCATCCAAGTTGGACCCATCATTGTGGAGACTACATGCCATGTGTTATACCTTGATACAACATCCTGCTTGGCCGACCATCAATCTATGCCCTAAAAGTTGTGGCTTCAACCTAACGTCAATGTGTAAAGTTTCCTTTTGAGGATAGAGAATTTACCTTCTATGGAGATCCTAAGCCCTTTTACTACTATAAGAACCTTGAGGCCATGTTTTACAAAATACCCCAAATCCCTAAAAATGATGAAGGGCCTACACCTTCTGCCTCATTTATTGACCCCTCTACCCTTACATCTACTTCAGAAATGAAAACACCCATTTAGTAGAACATTCCTTACATTAAAGCGGTGATCCAGGATGATGGCTATGGAAATTATAATATAACGAAGGAAAATTTTGTGTTGGGAGAGTTACCTCTTTCTCCCAAATCTCATGGGAAACCCACATCTATTAACAAAATACCCGAAACAGTAAAAATGGCAGCTACTACCTTCACCAAGTGGGGGGATTTGAACAAAGAAGATGTCAATAGGGAGGATGTCTCTAAATTGTTATATCAAGATGAATGACACATCCCCATTATTCCTATGCAAGATGGCAACAAAGGTTTGTAGCTAATGAAGGGATGGGGGTACAACAAGAATAGAAAACTAGGAAAAAATGACAATGGTTTGCTAGAACCCATTGTTCCTGAGAAACGTCCAAAGAATCTTGGCCTAGGATGTACTACTAGCAAGGTTACTCTTATTGGAAAAGGTACTTCTGCTAAATGGGTTGAGGCTTCCTCTTGGTTACCAACTTTGCGTGATACTACCCTAGATGATTTCCCCCTTCATGTTGTTGAACTATTTAAGGATAACTCTCTCTTCATGGTATCCACAACATCCTTCACCCTAAATGATCAACCCACTAAAATAATCCTAGCATACCCACAACTATTTGACTAGGATGAACAAGGACCGCTGATTCTAGATTTATTCAAAAATGATGAAGCAATCTCAGAATTCATGGGACTTCATGAAAACTTATTGTGAGAAGATCACAAGGTTGTTTTTGATATAGAGCAAGACACATGGGAATACTATAGGGAGACAATTGAATCCTTTAGTCATAAAATTGATGACATAAAAATAGCATGTAGATTTTTGAGTGAAAACCAACTTGTGGCACTCTCTAACCTAAAATAGTAAAAATAAAGGACATATTCAAGGTCAAAAATCTCTCTGAGGTGCCCAAGGATGAGGACATCAATCTCCCCCTTAGTATTATGCATCTAGAAAATTCAACAATGTTAACAGAAAAGGAAACCCTAGTGAATGTGGGAATAGAAGAGGCACCATAGATCACTTTCTATGTTGAATCCTTGTTGTATGAAGAACAAAAGAACCTAAAAGCATTCTTGAAATAGCGAAGAACCAAATTTTCATGATCATAGATAGATATGCTAGGGCTCGATCTAGAAATAGTTGTGCATCATTTAGTAGTCTATCCTAAAGCCAAACCAGTGAAGTGGAAATTGAGAAAGATACACCCTCAAATAGCACTGTTGGTAAAACTTGAGTTACAAAAGCTTCTTGATGTCAGATTCATCTAACCCATAGATTATCCTAAGTGGGTTTCAAATTTGGTACCAATCTCCAAACCCACTAGGGCATTAGAATATGCACAAATTTTAGAGACTTGAATGAGGCATGCCGAGAGGATGATTTCCCTCTTCCTAACATTGACATCATCATGGATTTAACAGCTAGGCATGAAATGCTATCACTCATGGATGGTTTTTTAGGCTATAATAAAATCATGATCACCAAGGAGGATCAACACAAAATTTCATTCACTTGTCCATGGGGAACATACTATTGGAACATGATGCCATTTTGGTTGAAGAATGCAAGAGTATCCTATCAAAGAGAAATGACCCTCATCTTTCATGACATGATCCAAGAAATATTTAAATACTATGTGGATGATATTTTGGCCAAGTCAAAGAAAAGCAGTGAGCACATAAAGGTATTGGGACCCATCTTTGATAGGCTCAAAGAATATAAGGTATGGATAAACCCAAAAAAGTGTGTCTTTGGGATTACATCATGGAAGCTTCTTGGCTATATTGTCTCACAAAGAGGGATATAAATTGATCCAACAAAATTAAAATCCATCTGAGAAATGGAACCACCACAAACATTAAAGTAGATGAGAGGGTTACAAGGAAGGTTGCAATCCATTAGAAGGTTCATAGCATGATTATCAGACAAAGTCTACCCCTTCTCGCATCTTCTCCATAAACGAATAACTTACAAGTGGGATGAGAAGTGTGTAAAAGCTTTCCAAAAGATCAATGACTACTTATTACCACCTCCAATGCTCATGCCACTGATACCAAACAAACCATTGATCTTGTATATCTCAGCAACATTGATAGAACTAGGTGCTCTTCTAGCACAACATGATGAAAACAGAAAGGAAATAGCCATTTAGTATGCTTAGTAGTGGTTTTTGCTTCATAAAATTTTAGACACTACATTTTTTTGCATCAAATCAAGCTTATTACAAAGATCGACCCATTGAAATACCTATTATCCAAAGTAACTCTCACTAGGTGAATGGCCAAACAGGTAATGATCTTGACTAAATTTGACATAGAATATGTGGAGCATAAGGAAATATAAGGACAAGTGATCATAGACCAATTGGAGAAAGCACCTATCTATCTAGAGAACCCTTTGATATCTAATTTTTCTAATGAATTAGTGTTCCTTGTCAGTACAACAGATTAGTGGAAAATGTACTTTGATAGATAATTTACCCAACATGAACCAAGGGTTGGTATTCTCTTTATCACCCATTAAGGTGATTTCATTTTGAAGTCATGTAGGCTATAATTTTCATGTACTAACAACATTATGGAATACGAGCCCTAATCATGGGCTTAAGAATAGCAATTCAATGGCAGATAAAATAGATGAAAGTCTATGGAGACTCCTAGGTGGTTATCAACCAAGTCAATGATGACTACCAAACTAAGGATGATAAGCTTAATCCTTATAAGATGGTATAAAGTATTAAGGACCTTTTCATAGATATAAATTTTGAGCAAATTCATCACCTGAACAACCGAGCAGTATATACCATGAACATAATTGGATCATTGTTAGATATGCCACACAATGTCCTTCAATGCAAATTCTTGGTAGAACAACTTCTCGTAATAGCTTTCAAAATCCCAAAATCTGAATTTGTGTGTGTCATCATTGGTCCTAGATCCCCATGGTATCATGATATATTCAACTACCTTAGTAGAGGAACCCTCCTAGCTGATATCACCTTCAACCTTAAAAAGACCTTTGTTAAGAAGGCATCCTGATTTGTGATCCTAGGTGATACCTTATATCACCATAGCATTGAGGGAACATTACTATGATGTCTCAACCAAGAGGAAGCCTTGACCACCTTAACAAAAGTACATGATGGCATATGTGGTTCCCACTCTAGTGGTATGATTTTAGCTAAGAAATTGTTGAGGATGGGGTACTACTGGCCAACCATGGAAAGAGAATCCCATCATTACATGTGGAAGTGTGTCAAGTGTCAACAACATAGAGATCTTATTCATGCTCCATCTCAAGAGTTGCAACCAATGGTCACACCTTTTCCTTTCTCATAGAGGGGGCTTGACCTCACTGGAAGGATTACTCCAACCTCATCTAATGGCCATTAGTTCATCATAACTTCCATTGAGTACTTTACCAAGTGGGTAGAATCCATTCCTATGACCTACATAACAAGAAAGAAAATTGCTAAATTTATCCTCAATTACCTTATCTATCATTATGGTGTTCCACAAGCCCTTATCTCAGACAATAAAACACCCTTCAAGAATCAGGATGTGAAAGAGCTATGTCAAAGATTCAACATCCAATATTGATTCTCTACCATGTATTACCCCCAAGGAAATGGTCAAGCTAAGGCTACAAACAAGACCATTCCAAAAATCCTAGAGAAAATTGTCAATGAAGTTGGTCACAACTGGCATTTGCAATTAAATCCTTCCCTATGGGCCTATTGAACCAGTATCCACATTCTTACAGGTCCCATTCTCTTTATTCTTTGGATTAGAAGCCATCTTGCCTATTGAGGTTGAGTTTCCTTCACTGTGAGTCTCACTACAAAACCTAATCATTGATGAGGAATATAGAGTATCTCAGCTAAATGAGCTAGAATTCTTGGATTACCATCATCTTGATGCCCTTAATCACTTGCAGGTATTACCAAAACCAACTAAAATGAAGCTATAACAAGAAGATCAAGTGTCAGTCTTTCCAAGTAGGGGATCTTGTCCTAAAGTAGAATCAAAACAAATTTCTAAATTAGGATAGTAAAGAGAAGTTTGAACATAATTGGTCATGTCCATCTATCATCATAGCAAGCTATGGATTAGGAGCATATCAATTGTCAACACCTAAAGGTGAACCCTTGCAAGAACCAAACAATAGTCTACATCTTAAAAAAAATTATGCCTAGGCTTGAAGGGTGTAAATCTTAAAATACCAAAAAAATTAAAAAATGATAAAAAAAAATCCAGAAAATTTGAGAAAAAAGATTGAACAAGGTGAATAAAAATAATTGTCTTCTAGTGAAAACCACTTCAGTGGTGCTTTGGGCAAGTACCTTGGTGAAAAATTGGCAAGCAGGCACCTCACATAAATAAAGCACCTCCATATATTCTTTGGCTCTTTATCCTATCATTCTTTATACCACATCCATCCAATGCATTACTCATCCTATTTATTCCATCACTCATCCACACCTGATTCATAGATTGATATTGTGAAGTATCATATTCCCTTTAGTACTACTTGTAATATTCCAAAGGTTAGGTTGTCCTACCTATATCAAGGTAGTCTATCGCATAACACTAGGGGCAATTCATTATGGATTAGATCAAGTTCTTTTATATCTTAAGGTTATTAGAAATCTCATCAAAAATACCAAAAAAAATCATAAAACGTTCATTAAAATCCAAAAATATTCAAAATATTGTATAGCTAAAATCAAAAAACATTCAAAAAATTGTAAATTCAAAATCCAAAACATCAAAAATACAAAAATAGAACCATGTCAAACTATATTGTCTCTAATCTTAAATGTAGGGAAGGCCATCATTGATGTGACCCTAAGACACCCTAGGTCAATCCTTTAGGAGTCCATCATAATAAAATTACAATCCATCAATTGTTCATTTCTCATCATCAATAAGTCAAGTCAGTCGAACTACATGGTCTCTATGTGTATAACATAGGAAAGGCTCATCTTTGATAAGCCCCTGAGGCTCATAGGATAGTCTTTTAGGTAAGGTTCTTGGTTGAAAAACTCAAAAAATCCCTAAACATTTAAAATCCCAAAAAACCCTTAAACATTCATAAAGAGTCAGAAAACTCCAAAAACATTTGAAAACTTAGGAACTCCAAAAACATTTGAAAACTTAGAAAATCCCTAAACATTTGAAACCTTGGAAAATCCTAAATAGCCTCAAATAATCGAAAAAAAAAACCATTCACATAAACTTTCTAAAAGACCAAAAATATCCTCAAAACATTTTTAGAATATCAAAAACATTCAAAAATTGAAAAAACCTAAAACCATCCATCCCATATCACTTTCACCCACAATAAACTTACATTCATAATAAATCAATTATCATCTTCAACCTTTGGTGAAACAAATAGAAAGCAATTGTCACAAATCGTAAAATTCAAATCTAAGTGTCAAAATCTAAGGTCTAGATCATAGGTAAACGAGTTAGTGGAGTTTTGTATCAATGACTTATCACAAACCTAATCCTAATGAAACCATATGATAACATGTCCTAGGATGAATCCTTCTAACACTGGACATCAACATCAGAAATCACCTTAGCTAAAATAAACTAGCAAGAGATATAGATAAAGCTAATTGTTTGTATTTGATCTTTTGTTATGATTTATCTTAGGGACCCATTTTAAGGAAATCAATGATAACTATAAAAATGATTTAAACAGAAAGGAATGGAACATCAATCATTATCTTTCATTTTTTGTGCTCGTGTCTATTCTTGTAAAATAACCTTGCCACATACTTGCTTAGTAATGTGTAGGGAGGTTGTTCAGAGTACATTGTTGACTATTTCATATACTTTGGTCTAACATATTCTAAACTTCTAAAATGCATTCCAACGAGGTTTTTGTATGTCAAGGTGTGAACAAGGATTGTCCTATCTATTTACATAGTCAAAATCCATTACACTAGATACAACACCATCCTAGTTTTCAATACCATAATGCATCGTGTCTATTGTCGGCCTTCTACAATGATTCAATAACTAAGCCTTTATAGCCATGATTTAGAGATTGGACATCTAACCTGAATAGCTATCTCAATCATCATGAAGGTGCATTTAACTTGTCAACGTAGGGACGTAAACTTGAAATGGGTCAGCACTATATGTGCATTAGGAAGTCAAAGTAGCCATATCTACACTAAAACTAAGAAAAATGTAATACCAGAAAATAAACTACTTGGAAAGAAATAGAGCAAGATTGAGCATCAATTAACAACTATACTAAGCTGAAATGCATAAAAAGAATAAATATCTAGGCTAACAAACAAGAAACTACTATGTTTTCTTTTGATGTAGGAACAGTCACGGAATGGAATTCTAGTGGCTACAAGAACAGTCGATGCCATATTTTGAACTAAGTACAGAACAAGAAATAATAACTAAACTAATTACTCTAAATAATAGATTACTCACCAAGTGGAGCCCCTTGGATGAGTATCCAATAAGACTAATACAAACTCAAATGCTTAAACTCAGACTATCATCTCATTCATGGAAAAATGTGTAAACAAAGTAGTAGCATGGTTGTATTGAAAATGGAGAATCCTTAATACATCATCAATATCATTTTAACAACAACAATCAAGAACTAAGAACCTCCAAGAAGAAGACTTGAATCCTTATTTATTCTACTAGCTAAACAGGGCGGTCAACTCCCACTAACTGAGAGGATGCCATTTAGGGAAAATGAGGAAAAGAGTAGCAGAACGGTTACGTCTGCAAGGAATCCAATCATACATGCATGCCCAAACATGGACACAATGTTGCAGTAACACCCGTGATTTCTCAATTCCATAAATACAAGATGGTTCCAATTGATTGTCATGGGGAATCCACTATCGTTATCCTTCAGTTGACTCCTTTGAATGATTCCCTTATATGACCATCTGGCAGTTTCCTTTCTCAACTTAGCATCCAAAAATTGTGTTATGCATAGTAGTGTCAACACGCATAATAATTACACATCTATAATCACCTTAAAGAACATTCATCAACCATACATAAAATCAATATAGATAATCCACATAATATGCCAATGTCATTAAAGCTTCCTAGATATAGGGTTAAACCCAATGTCAATGGCTTGAGGGAAACATTATGCAAATATTAACACTTAACTACTAAATTTCATGACACCACCAGCAAATGGACTATAGATTCTACCCAAAATTTGACCAAAAACTAGGCTCATCATTCCCCCCAACCTAACATCTTGTTGGTTCTCTAGTAGTGGAAGGGTTTTTCTTTTCTTTGGTCAAAGCTCTGAAGTTTACAATTCCAAGTTGGCTAACATCTGTCTCAGTAGAGCATTAGTCTAGATCCCAATACAATCCCCCCAATATGTCAAATTTGTTCCATCTTTTCCTTTCTGTAGCAATATCATATTGGTAGAATGTGTAGTTTGGTACTGGCCACATGAGAATGGGTGGTTGGAAAGTCAAGGGAAGCCAATATCTCCCCTTTGTTCTACCAATCTATATATACCTGTCAATTCGCTTCAATGTTGCAGCATAATTTTGACTAGAATGGGGCTTGGCTTATTTTAGCTCATCATTTAAACTATTCCATCATTGGGCCAGGTATCCTCTAACAAGCTCCTCTTTTTTGATTGCCTTGACCTCATACTCAATGTAGACAACTTCAATCTAGGGCATGATTTTGTTACCATAGTTCAATCTAAGAAGTATCCTAAGCCATTCTCTATGAATATCCCTTGGGTGGCTTGACTCAGCCCTGATGGATAAGGGGATGTTAGATTCCATTTTCTTATAAGAATTATTCTGCTCACCCCAATTAATCTCATTTTCTACCCAAGAAATCAATGCTCTCAGTTGAATATTTCCAACATATAGCAACGAGTTCCAATCATGATCCTGCATGATAACATAATTGTGCAAATAGAATTCACATAATAAATTTTTCATCTTAGCGTAAGCAATCCTATAGGCATTGAAGAATTAGGTAGGAGTTTCAATGGAGGGGTTTAAATCTTAAACAATTTTTGACAACTTGAAAGAGAGATATTTCTCTGTCAATTGCAGGGCATAAACCCTTGGAAGAGCTCTGCATTCTATAATTTGTGGCACCAGGATCACAATGTCATCTAATTTCTTCTTCAAAGCAGAAATCTCCTCATTTTTCTCCTCAATAACATCATCTCTCTCTTGAATTTCCTGTTTCAGTCTCTTCCTCTCTTGTTTCCATTCTTCCTCCCTCCTTTCTATTTCTTTCCATAAATTTAAAATTGTTGCATGAACTATAAAATCAGGATGGTTATGAATTCCTACCAGTGTTTTTGTTGATGGTTGCTCCCCATACAGTACTATTTGCATGAACTCAAGCTATCCAGTTGTCTTTGGTTGTGGGGGTACTATTTCTTCACCCCCTTCTTGTTGTAGGACCTCTTGTTCCTATTTTGGTTTTGCTCTGGTTCTTGTTGTGCTTCTTGTTGTGGTTGCAAGAACTCCTACTCTTGTTCTTGGTTTTGTTGCAGGAACCCCTACTCATCCTCAAACTCCTCTACAATATTAGCAAGGTCTACCAGTGTTATTTTTGTTGCTCTCTCAAATATATCCTCTTCTTTCTCTTCAACATGCTCTTGTTGCATTGGAGCTTCAATGTCCCCATGTGATGTTTCACCATGCCCAGTGTTTTCCTATGAAGGCATACAAAAATCTGCCCCAGCTAGTTTTGACTTCCTAGGGGTGCTCTTACATTTTCCTTTGGCTATAGGATGAATAGGGTCAACCTTTCTCTTCCTAGCACTTGGCTCCTCTTTCTCCATAGGATGTGTTTGGGATTTTTCTTTTTCTTTTCTTGTTTTAGCCTCTTTCCTCTATGCCCTGGTTCTTATTAGGGTTTATAGGGTCACATCATCATCCGAATCAGATGAAGAGCTTTATTTTATTGAATGCTTTGTTTCAGAGAAACTAATGTTTATGGATTCTTCTCCTATTACAAGAGGATTCATACTATAACTAGCACCAAAATTTGAAGTACCAAGAGTGGCTTCAGCTATGCTTAATCTTTTGCTAACCCTACAGGGTTGGGGTAAAGCCCTAGGTTGCAGTTCCTCAAGTCTAAATTGATCAATATTTAAAAGTTCTTCCCAAGACATCTCAGATACACTTTGCAAAGATTTCTTAACCAACAATTTTATCAAGCAATGGTGGGAGACAGAGTTGTCCCTACCTTTTTTTTGTTTCAGTTGCCATGATGGAGAGGAGACTGTATAGAACATTGGGCAAATTTATCCTCCTTTCATGCCTTATGTGGCTCAAGAGCTTGAAATGTACCAAATGTAGGTTTGAAAAATGTCCCTCACAAGTGAGATATCTTATAATGTAGACAGTTGCCTACTTCTATGGTTCAAGCAGAGACATTCTTTTTGTGCCCTACTTTTCAATGCTAATTGGCGGGTCACCATGTATTGTAAATTCTTCCCTGGCTGACTTGGCATCCCTAGAGGCAAGGTAATGCTCACCATTAATAGGTAACCCTGAAACTTCTACAATTCTCTCCTCGGTTTCCTCAACTTCTAAACCTTTTACTATGGATTTTCCTTCAGAGAATGTTTGAGTGAATTTGAGTGTAATGCCCTCATTAAAGCCATCTAGCTTCATGAAATAATCAAACTATTCACAACATTGAAATTCTACCAAAAATTGTGCATCTTGCAACAAAACTCCATGAACTAAGGGCTCATTCTGAATTAAGCCACCTCCCATTGTCTAAAATCACTGTCACTCTACAAAATTTCTTTCCTCGACAATTCCTGTCTGAAAGCCAACACATTTTTGCTAAATTTTCACTGCCAATGTCAACTGAATTTCCTTCTTTCTCTCTATTTTAACCATTTATTACTTATAACTCAAGACTACAACAAGACAATTAGGGAAAGAAAAGGGGTGATAAATGAGAGCGATAATGGAAAGGGTTGGCAGCTCAATTAACATCACCTCACACATGCGAGCTAGATTTTCAAATTGGCTTATTTAAATTTTTTGGCATAGCCAAACTATGATTTGATACATGGGAAGAATATTTTCATTTATTATTCCCCCCCAACCTAAATTTGGACATGTTTCCACACATGTGAGAAGGGAGTGGTGAATTGATAGGAAGTGATGACATATTATGTAATCAAATATAGTAACATGCCATGATTAAATAAATGCACTTTAAAAGGTAATTAAGAGATGAGAATTACCGCATACATACTTGAGTGTGCAAAGGATGTGGTACAAAGATCATGGAGAGAAAGTATTGTTTCACCTTTTTTTAGAAATAATTGAGCAATTAATGAAAGTGAAGCGAAGTGAAGTGAGGCGGAATAAAATGATGGAAGAGAGAGAAATGTGATACAAATGGATGGATGGGCGGATGGGTGAAGAAATGGATTTCCACTAAAGTGGAAATCTTTATTATGAAAAGTATGTACCTTAATTTAGCCAAAAGGTGGGATGCTAGGTCCACCACTTTTGGCTACAGGAAGCTCATGTGTTGAACGTTGGGTGAATTGTTGAAGAAACTCTTCCCTGGGGGTTGGCTTATGATATAATCTGAGATGATGACCATTGACAAGTAACTTGAATCTGAAAGGGTCAATGGTGGTGAGCTGAATAGTTCCACTAGGAAAGACTTCAGCAACTTCGTATAGTCCTAGCCACCTTGTTTGTAGTTTTCCTACAAGTGAGTCCAAAACTTGATCAATGAAGGGTAAAGTAAAGTGATCCTTCTTGGTGGCAGCATTAAGTTCCCTATAATCAACACAAACTTGCCATATTCCTCCCTTCTTTGGCACAATCACTAATGGAGACACCCACTGGCTATCTAAAATAGGATGGATAAATCCATCATCTAACAATTTTTACAGTTGTGTTTTAACAATTTCTCTCAATGCAGGGTGGATTCTTCGTTGAGGCTTCCCCACTAGTTGACAATCATCTCTGATGTAGATCCTATGAGTGTGGAGCTTAGGATCAGTCCCTTCATATCATGATAGTCCCATGCAAATGCATGTTGATGAGACTTAATTAAGTCTATTAATATAGGAAGTTTTTGTATAGAAACAACGTCTACAGGAAGAGTGGTTGTAGGAAGAACATTTACAAAAGAATGTCTACAGGAACAGTGGCTACAGGAAGAATGGGTAGAAGTGTCCTGACCGAAGTAGAAGATGATGCTTCCTTCACTTCATAATGGTTTTGAATTATACTAGATAACACTTCATCTTCATCTAACATCATGAGTTGCGCCACTGAGTTAACTTTCTTGGCCTCTTCACCAACTTGTGGCCATACAGAATCCTGTTCATTATGGGTTAGCTGAGCAGGAGGATAAAGAACAAGATTTTTAGTATTCCTTCCATTAGAAATATTCATATCACCTAACTGACACCCAATATAAGAATTTGTTGTTGCTAACCATGGCCTTCCAAGAATGATAGGATATCCTTCTAGGGTGGCCTTAGGAGAGAGAATCATAAAATCTGGTGGATACTCCCAAGAGTCTAGAATTAGTACAAGGTCTTCTACTATACCATCAGGATTCACAATAGAACTATCAGCAAGTTGTAGGATAGTAGGAGTGGATCTCATGCATGCAACATTTAGTTGTTGCAAGATGTCCTTAGTCATCGCATTGATTGTTGCCCCTAAATCAATCAGAGCATTCTTCACTTGAATCCTATTTATGACAACTGCTACCACAAAATTACCTGGGTCATTATACTTGGGAATAGTCACTTTTCCCATCATGATATTAGCTATCTAGCCCACCATATGAACTATAGTTGGGTCTCTCTTCTTCTTCCTTCCCGGCTTCTTAAGACAAGCTTCCTTGATAGCTTTGCCATATGAAGGAACATCTTTTATGGCTTGAAAAAGAGGTATATGGACACGAATGTGCTTCAACTACTCCAAGATATCAAAATTTGTATCTTCCTTGTCTTCCTTATACTTGGAAACTTCCAATCCCTAAGGAAATGGTGGCTCTTGTGCAGTCTTCTTGGCTGGAATTGGTTCAATATTTTTAGGCACAGTTGGCTGAATATGATCACTTAGAGGTTCCTCTTCCTCTTCCAAAAGTAGCTCAGTGATCATGGGTGTGGAAGGAGTTGGTAAAGTAGTCCCTAAATGTAGATAAATGTCACTCACACTCACAACACATGCTGAAAATTGATTCGGATCGACAGAATATACTAGTTGTTGTTGTGGTTTGTTATTTAGGTTTAGTGTGGGCTAAGCTGGTAGCTAAGTAGGTTTGGGTGCATTGGAGCTTTAATTAGTAGTTGGAGGCATTATAGCAAGCTTCTAGGATTAAGAAAATGGCATACCTTGTCTTGGAACCCAGGGCTTCCTTTGATTGCAACAAATTAGACTTGATCTTCCTCAATTTGAATTAGTTTGAACTCAGGTGGAATCTTGTTGTCAATGTTAGCTACCATCTTGCATCTGCAGTCCTTCTTCTTCTCTCTGTAATGAGGGCAATATTCTATCAATGTTGCCTCTACCTCCTCATGTTTGTCTTTGGCCTGAAGTGTATCCAACTGAGTAGCTAGATTGTTTGTAATATCTTGCTTGAAGTCTTCCAACAAAGTAGTAATATCCATCCTTGAAACTCCACTAGTAGAAGAATTACCCATAGAAGATTGGTAAGCTTTCCCTTCCTTTGAAGTTGCTTTGGAATAGTTCTGACATATTTTCTTGATATCCTCCCAAGGAACTTGGGAGATATCTCCTCCTGCCATCAATTCCAAAGCATCAATGGAACTATCATTAACTCCTTTCAAGAAAAGTAGCATTGTGATTCATCATTGAGTGTATGGTGTGGATATTTCTGCATGCATAACAAAAACCTTCAAATGTAATCTTCCAAGCTCTCATCTTCCTTCTGCTACATTCTAAAGACATCACCTCCTCTCGTATCACTACCCCTGCAATATTCCTTGTATTTTCCAAGGAACTTTGTCTTCATGTCCTTCCAAGTCTCCACAGTGTCTCTGCCTAAACTCATAAACCATCTTAGTGTAGCTTCTTTTAAAGTGTTAGGAAATAGCTTAAGCCTATGAGCATTGGTGGTATAGTCATAACTTTCATAAAGCATATCAAACTAAAACAAGAAGGTATCACCCATGTCTTCTTGATGGATTCCCAGGAAAAAGGGGTTATAAATCTAGAGGAGGCTTCAAAACTAGTCAGATCAGGATATGCGTTAGTAAAGGGGAATGGTTCTTCTTCTTCTATGCATGTGGTATCAACTCAACATTAGCTAACTCACACAAAGAATGATCAAAAGAATCACAAATCATTACCCATCTAAGCAAGGGGGTATTCTAAGAACAAATCAAGAGAAATTCTATAGCAAAGAAACTATCAATGACTCCAAAGAACTTCCTAGCTTGACACCATCCCTGGCAACAACACCAAAAATTTTGGCCTTCTACAATGATTCAATAACTAAGCCTTTATGGCCATGATTTAGAGATTGGACATCTAACCTGAATAGCTATCTCAATCATCATGAAGGTTTATTTAACTTGTCAACCTAGGGATGTAAACTTGAAATGGGTTAGCATTGTATGTTCATTAGGAACTCAAAGTAGTCATATCTACACTACAACTGATAAAAATGTAATGCCGAGAAGTAAATTGCATGGAAAGAAATAGAGCAAGACTGAGCATCAATAACAACTATGCTAAGTTGAAATGCATAATAAGAATAAATATTTGGGGTAACAAATAGGAAACTACTCTATCTACTTTGGCTACAAGAATAGTCACATAATGGAATTCTAGTGGTTGCAGGAACAATTGATGCCATATTTTGAACTAAGTAAAGAACAAGAAATAATAACTAAACTAATTACTCTAAAGAACTGATTACTCACCAAGTGGCCCCCCTTGGATGAGTATCCACTAAGACAAATACAAACTCAAATGCTTAAACTCATACTATCATCTCATTCATGGAAAAATGTGTAAACAGAGTAGTAGCACGGTTGTATTGAAAATGGAGAATGTTTAATACATCATCAATACATTTTAACAACAACAATTAAGAACTAAGAACCTCCAAGAAGAAGATTCAAATCCTTATTTATTCTACCAGCTAAATAGGGCTATCAACTCCCACTAACTAAGAGGATGCCATTTAGGGAAAACAAGGAAAAGAGTGGCAGAGCGGTTATGTCTATAGGGAATCTAGTCAAACATGCATGCCCAAATGTGGACTCAGTGCTACAGTAATGCTCGTGATTGCTCAATGTCATAAATACAAGGTGGTTACAATTGACAGTCATGGGGAATCTATTGTCATCATCCTTCAGTTGACTCCTTTGAATGATTCCCCTACATGACCATCTGGCAGTTTCCTTTCTCAACTTAACATCCACAAATTGTGTCTTGCATAGCAGTATCAGTACGCATAATAATTGTACATCAATAACCACCTTAAAGAACATTCATCAACCATATGCAAAATCAATATAGATAATCCACATAATATGCCAATGTCATTAAAACTTCCTAGAGATAGGGTTAAACCCAATATCAATGGTTTGAGGGAAAAATTATGCAAATATTAACACTTAACTACTAAAGTTCATGACACTGTCAGCAAATGGACTATAGATTCTACCCAAAATTTGACCAAAAACTGGGCTCATCATCTATGTTTTATATCAAACATAAGGAATGACAAAAAATACCAATCCCAAGATTTGAGAAAATCCTCATCATTCATCTCTCGTCACCATTTCTAATAAATTCTTGGTGGATCTTGGACTTGTTGGATTTTTTGAATCAATCTTCAAAATCAATGGTCAAATCATTCATCTCATTCTTCTATTTTCTTTCCACACTAACCTAGTATCATGGCAGTTAACAAAAACATCGTCATGCATCCATCCTACATCCAAAAATCATCAGCACGCATACATCTCACATCATCTCATCATATCATAATAAAGGAAAACATAATCCATTGCATTAGCATTATCATTTAAGTTGTTTCTGATAACATAGATTTTTTATTTTAAGCATCTTAATTCATATCACATATCATACACGTGTCCTAGGCATAAGCATGCATAACTTTATCATATCATAAGTTGGACATCTGCATTATCCATATATACATCCATATGCATACATCATCATATCATAAATTGCATAAAAAAGTACTAAAAAAGAAGATAACACAACCATTGCATTACATCTATAGTCACCCCCAATCTAACTTTACTTCATCTTAATTAATTAAATATTTTTATTTAATTAGTTTACCCATTCCTCCTTTCCTAATTAATTAAATATATTTATTTAATTAATTAGTCTCATAATTAATTAAATATTTCATTTAATTAATTATGTCATTTACCTAAACCTATAGTTCTTCTAGTCAATTAAATAATTCCCATTATTTAATTAATCCCACCCAAATTCCTCTCTTCCTAAAACCTAATTATATTAATTAATCCTTGATTAATTAATGAACTAACCTCCATTAGCCCATTCTCCAACTTTTAACTCTACCTAGGTTAGTGAACCCATGGTTTAATAACCTCACCCACCTAATTTTTCCAATTAATCCCTAATTAACTACCCTAACCCACATCATTGCCAATATTCTCCAATTTAAAATTCACCCTCAACCTCCTAATCTTGTCTCATTAATGCCACATATCCCAACTACCCTCACTCTCTTACACATAGCCTCCAAAATTAAATGAGGTGTTATCCCAATGTGTGCTCGCACATGTGTGAACACGCCTCACTCTTCTCCATGCACCTAATTGTGACACTTGTCACAATGCCAATAAGCCACATTCCTTGATCCATGCATCACCTCCACATTCAATCCTAGCCCTTTATTAACTTTCAATCCTAGCCCTCCATTTTACCCTCCAATTTTCTATAAATTGGGCCTTCTTCCCTTCATTTGAGCATCTTGAATTATGCTAATTTCATGTTGGTACAATTAAGAGCAATCCACATTCATATCTTGAGAAAAATCAACAAGACTTGGGTGCATCTTGGAGGTCAATCGAGGAGGAAGATCAAAGGTATAAATGGTATTTATGTTTATGCTTTATTTTCTTAATGATTTATGCTTTTGATTTGAATTTCTAACCCCTCCACATTTGGTATGCCCAGTGGGACCCATGCCCCTTTTAACATTTTTGGCAAAGTTGTGTGTTTTAAGGATTTTGCAAGTTCAACCATTGCCAAATCATGCATGCACAACTACTTTCGACACCTTTTTCGTGACTTCTAGTTCCTTTGTTTTAGTTCACTACACCCGTGTCAAATCTTTCAGTGCTTGCATAGCAACTTGCAACACTTGCATACACAATTCTGATGCCCACATTCACAGTTTTTGTTCTAATCATTGTTCTAACTCCTTTTTGGTTTTTGCAAGCTTCTTTGTGATATTTAGGGTCGTGTTCAGCTTTTATTAGGCTTACAACTTTGTTGCAGTTCTCAACATCAATCAATACTTAATTTCCTTTTTAATTACTTTGCTACAACTGCAAATTTCACATTAAAAGGAAAAGATAAAAATAAAAACTATCTAAAATTGATCTAAAATTGAGCTAGGTTAATCAAGATCTCTAGACACCACTTCACATTTCATTTTAGGTTCTTAAAATTAACCTAAAGGAAAAAAGAGCTCACATTGGTGTTAAAATTTTGAGTTGACTGGGTTGTGGCTAGTTTTTTGTGCCACTATTGAGAACTGTTGTGCCTATGTTGTGACCTATAGTGCCTCTATCACAACACCTATGTAGTGACTTTCGACACTTCTATCCACAATAACAGCACCTCCATCACCAATTAGAATAAGATAATTTGGCTATCACTTAATTTTGTTGTCAGTCAATAGCATTATCTACTTGCAAAGAATTTGATCATTTACATCTTTTTCTTGCAATTAATTTTGTTTTCATTATTTTTTAACAAAAAATACACTAATTAGGTAATTGAGTGCAGTTGTCATTCTAGTCATAGAATAGTGCTTATGTTTAGAATAGCTAGCTTGATCTTCTTTGTCATATCTTGGTTCATTTTGTCCTTTTTAGTAACTAATCATTATGGAATGCATTAGTAGATAGTGTAAAGTAACTTTCATCATCAGTAATTAATCTTAAATAGTATTATTGCACTTAACTTTACGAAAGCACAATTTTGTCCATTATGCTACGCTTTTGTTTCTCCATAAAATTTAGAATGTTATCTTTCAGTGCCTACGTTTTGTTTATCTACAAAATTGCACCTACATCCTAGTCTGAATATTTTGAGCTAACGTGTGGACTAACAAGTGGTGCAACTATTCGATTATCAAAGATTGATATCCTAAACTACTAATTTGTGGTTTTGCGGGACTTTTTTCCAAGAAATTTTGTTCTTTCCACTAATTTACACACTAAATTAAAGTAGTGGGAAAGTAACTTGGTTACCATGATTGGAAGGGTGTAATAGACATATGCTCTCCCCTCGCACCTAATGCGATCTTGGAGATCAGAAATCTTTACATCTCTTCATTTTGTTTAGATCAATGTTTAAGTAAACGTAAGGTCACTAGTTTGTGTGTATGCTCTCCCTCCCCTCACACTCCATGCAATCTTGGGGATCAAAATCGCCTAGTGTTCATTTCCTTTTAGGGTACCTTCCTAGGGATTTCATCACCCTAGGGAATGATCCCAACCATGCATATCGGTGGGGTATATAAAAGGGGAAGAACTAAAGTTGTACCCCAATCTAGTTGCATCGTAATTGGCAGAGCTCTGATTGCCTAGGGTGATTCTAGGCTAGGAGTGAAGGGTTGGTCTGAGCTCTTAGTACCTCTTTGAATCTCTTGATCCACACATGTGATAGACTAGTGCTCACGATATGGGCCTCACATACCTTGAGTATATCGAGGACTCCCTAGAAAAACATTGTAAGCCTAGAAAGCCATCAAATGTAGGTTAGTGTGATACAAGGGATGTGGATTGTAACCTGAAGTTACTCACCATGTATTCCCTTAGGTGGAGATATAAATCCTTGTGGATAACTATGATAGTTCCCAAGGAGAGAGAGAAGGTAATCTTGTTCATGTCTATTGATGACCCTCTACCACTGAATCTCTAGCTATCTACCTTCACATGAAAGGGTGCCCTAAAGAACCACCCAAGTATCAAGGAGTATTAACCCAAGCTTTCTTGGGTTGGTGAGCCCACATTAATCTATAAACCTACTTGAGCTTAGGGATTTAGGTCAAGTGCTTGAAGTGTCTTTTTGTACGAAACCCGTAGAAGAGAAATCAACCAAAGGGTTGAGTATTTGGCTATACCCTTTTAAAATATCAAAATTTCTCAAAACTAACCAATGTGTTTTATTGTTTGCTAAAATCTCTTGCCAAAAAGACTCAGACTATCAAATTGTGCCTAAGCCACAAGCTATTGCACCTCTATTAAATCATGTTGCACCTGAGATTCTACACCTTCATTAAAACCTGTTGTGCCTACCTTTTTTTGAAACTGTGCTTTTGTCCTCTCACAAAATCTAAGTCCCTTACTTTGACCTCTTATGATTACCTAGTTTAGTCAGACATAAATCAATAATTCTACCATTTTTTTATTATTACTCACACCATTATCTTACACAAAATATTCCATTATCAAGCACCCACCCTCCCCATCATTCAAATCTACCCCTTTGGACTTAAGGAAACCTAAGAATCACCCATCATCTTCACACCTTAGACTTAATACCTTTACATCCTTTTCATTGTCTTAATCATGATTATCCAAATCCAACCTTAGGATACATCCTCTAAATCGTCACCCATAATCATCCATTTCAAACCAAATTTGTTAATATAAATCCCCCATCATCTTTCCTAATCTAAAGATAGCTTAAGAACTTACCTATCTTAAGTTACATATTTAATTAGATCATCATTCTTTGGATAATTTAGCCTAAGGAGTGGCTCCCTTTTTCTAATTTTTTCAAAATCATCCCTTATCTAGCCTTGCTTGGGAATTTTCCTATCCTAAGTAAGAAAATCATAAATCATTCATCCTAGGGACCTAGACCCAACCTTTCACATCAAATCAATCCAATGATCCTACCTTATCTTATCATCCTAAATGGAATCACATCATCAAAATCAATCATCCCAAACCAATCCTAAGGTCATCATAACTCACCCAAATCCTACCATTTTATCACAAACCTAAGTCCAAATCTAATCCAAAAACTACATCCTCAATCTCTCAAATGATCCCCTCTTTCCATTCCAATCACTAGATCACAAGCAAATAAATTAATGGATTCTCACAGAGAATCCTTTTTCAATAGCACTCCATCTCAACCACCCACCCCTCGTGAAGAAATGGTAGACGCCCCCAAAGAATCCCTTAGAATAAGGGAATTTTCCACCAACCCCTATAATCAACAAATGATGGAAAGAATAATTTTCCTTGACAAAGATCATCTTCTCCTTAGTCTACTAGCACAAGGAGCTAAAATACCTTCCACAGATGAAATCCTACAAGAAAGGAATAGTGACCCTTCAAACAACCCTTCATCATCCAATAACCTCTTTGATCACCTTGTTGGGTCTCAACTTAACACCAATATCCCCACTTCTACCAACATAAATCAATCCAATGTCCCCTGAAACACCTCTCCAATAAAAATAATTCCATCGAACATCAACCCACCAATTTCCTCACATACCACAACGCCTCTCATCATAAACACAAATGTTCCTATTCCCACAAACAAAACCCAAACCCTCAATAAATTACCCCCACTTTCATCACACCTAAGGGTTACTATTCCCCCCAATGCTAATATCACCCATGCCCCCACCAACCCCACCATAACCACACAATCTCACCCAACTTCATCTATTCATGGCAATTATATTTCCCCACAAAATGCATCCCAACCCCCTAATAACAAATTACTTCCCCCACCCCCTAACAATCCTAATCCTCAAATCATCCATAATCAATCCTTACCTCCATATAACACATTCACTTCTAACCCTCAAATCAAAACTACCACCATTCATACCCAACATAACACCTCGATCCCCCTATCAATATACCTACAACCAGCCACCCTCACAAGATCAATACCTCGTCCAAGAGTTGCAGAAAATGAAAGACATGGTCCAAGGAATCCAAAGTGGTCAAACTAAGAAGGAATTTAGATATGAGGAAATATGTCCTTACCCATTTGACCAATCTATACTAGCAGTCCCCTTCCCTAAAGATTTCAAGATCCCAAAATTTGACAAGTATAAAGGAAAGAGTAACCTCGTCGAACACTTCAAAGAATTCAAAGTCCAATGTCAAGAAGTGGCCTACAATGATATATATCTCATGAGAGTATTCCCTAAGAGACTTACTGGTATAGCCTTAGAATGGTTGACACAATTACCTCAGGGATCCATTAAATCCTTTGCAAACCTAGTTAAATGTTTTGTAACACACTTTTCCTATAACATTGACCAACAAATAACTTTGGCTAAGTTATGCATAACAAAACAAAAAAATGAAGAAAATTTTTCTGCATTCCTTCAAAGATGGCGACACCTTGCAAATAGATTTCCTCTACAAGTACCAAAAAAACAAATGGTTGACATATTCATTGAAAATCTATACCCAAAAATTGTTCTACACTTGAGACTACAATGTGTCACCACATTTGATGATGTTATTGAAAAAGGGTTAACCATTGAAAAATCCTTAATTGCAGATGGGGTAATCAAGATATATAAAGACCAAAAATAAAATAACCAAACCTCTAACAATAAACCTAAATATTGGTCCAAAAACAAAAATGTTCTAAATGATGGTGTAACTAATAGCAAAATTGTGCAAAACATACAAAATGCACCATCTCACAACACACAAGCACAACAAAAACAAGGTTTATACAAGACCATAACCATTCCCAAAGGACAAAAAAATAAAAATAATAATAATCAATCCAAACACAAATAGACTTCTCTTGGGGAACCTCTTGATGTCATATTCCACAAATTGGCACAAGAAAACATGATCAAATTCCCTATCGCTACACCACTTGATGAAAGTAAACCCAAGCCCAAATGCTATAGGGAAGATGAATACTATGAATATCACTGCATTAAAGGACATAACACCATTAAATGCATTAGATTAAATAGTTACATTCAGGATCTCATTGATAAGGGAGAAATCAAGATCAAAACTCAAAACTCCCCCAATGAGCAACTAGGAATTTATACACAACCCTTCCCACAACATAATGGTAGAAAATATTTCTACAAAAATGTTTCATATACATACACCAACAATTCCAACCCATCCACACATGACACAATCATTGGTTGAATTGAAAAATGCAACACCATTACCATAAAAGCACTCAGTTATGTTGTCACCACCCATCATGGTTGAGTGACGATACAAGGAGCATCATCTTCATCATCCACTCCATCCAACACCAATAAATATAATATCATTGAACACCTTGGAAAAACCCAATCCCAAATTTCCATCTTAGAACTCCTTTGTACTTCACCCATTCACAAAGAAGCACTCAAAAAAGCCCTCCAAAAATCTCGAGTACCAAGTGACATTAATGCCAACCAGTTCCAAGCCATAATTGGACATCTCTCATATCCACCTCAACTCTCATTCGCTAATAAATACTTGCATACCAAAACACATCATAAGAAATCACTACATATTCAAGCCATTTCCCACAAGCACAACATCAAAAGAGTCCTAATAGATGGTGGATATGTTCTAAATTTATGTACCTTAAAATTACTAAAACAATTGGGCTATTCAAATGTTGTCATTATTCCCCATTAAAAGATAACTATTAAGGCATATGGTGATGCTAAAAGAGGATCAAAAGGTATTATCAAGCTACTTGTTCAAGTTGGACCAACCATTATGGAAACATGTCATATACTTGACCTTGACCTACCATATAACATTCTCCTTGGAAGACCTTGGATACATGCCATGCAAGTTGTGCCTTCCACCTATCACCAATGCTTAAAATTCTCTCATGATGGAAAAGAAATTACCATTCCCACTGACCTACAACCTTTCCAATATTTTAAGGCATTTCAATGGAAAAGTGAAATGTATCACCATTTTTCTACTAACAAGGAAGCCTCCACATCATCCAATTACAGTAACCCATCCGCACTACAACCAACATCCACACCACCCACCATTTTTGAGGACAAGGTCAAGATAATTGACATGGGATGTGGAGAATATAAATTTCAAAATTCCTTATGCACTAGACATCTTTCTACATCTCCACACTCATATGGTCAAACACTTAACTTGAAACCAAAAGAAATGTTCAAAAATTTCAATAAATGGGGACTATTGGATAAAGAAGATTTGGGTTTAGAAATAGATGTTTTAGCTTGGTTGTAAAAAGAAGAGAATGAGCTTCATACCCTGGAAATCCATAGATATTTTAAAGGACATGATTTATGCAAAAAATGGAGCTATAAAAGCAAAGGAATGGGGGCACAAGAATAAGGAATCATGGAACCCATCCAGCTTTGAGAATACAAAGATCATCAAGGACTTGGATTCTTAGCCACTGAGTTGGAAACCATAAAACCCCAGTATCCTTATGATAAAGGTGGAAAGACTTCTATTGATAAGAACTCTCATGAGGAAGTCGTTGAATATGTTGGAAACAACCAACATTGAGAGGGGGGGTGAATCAGTGCTGTGAAAAAAATTAATTTTATTATTCTGATCTTTAACTCACTTTATCATTCAACAACAGAAATATGTATGAACAAAAAGAACACAATCATAGCACCATAACACCAATATTTTTACATGTAAACCCTATTAGGGGAAAAACCACGGTGGATGGCCAATCCAAAATATAATATGAGTATACCCAAAAGAAGGTTTACAAAATGGGAATGCACTTGCATTCAGGAACACTGCCTAAAGCTCACTAGTCAAATAAGATAGGCTCACTTCCTTACAATGATTTGGATTGAATCCAAAAGAGTGAACTGATAGAATAGCATCAACAATGCTTGATTATAGTTCTGGTTAAGCTCTGTAGTCAATCTTTTGTCCTTCTGACTAATTCAACAATTTTGCTTTGTTCTCCACAAACTCGCTTTGCCAAAAACTTTAATACACAAGTGAAACTATGCATAATTTCCTAATTTCCCTTTGATGTTCACAACACACTTCTACACCAACCACTTCCTCTCAAAATGATATATATCCACATCAAGGATCTTGTCATTACAAGCCAGCCTCCAATAAAATACAAAAAAAAATCATGTGTCTGCTCAAATCATGAAAAATTTATGATGCACACCCATACAAGATTGCAACAACATAGCTTGGACCCAAAATAAAATTCTCGAACATAGAAACATTTAAACAATCATCCTTTATACATCGACAACATGCTACACTGACTAGGTTGCCCATAATGAACAAATCGACCGAAAAACATCCTACCTGATATTTTAACTCATACACCAATTAATGCAACATCACAAAATTTAATAATAAGATAACATACATGGTTAAAAAACTATCCTAGGGATCCACAACTCAAAAGGATGATTCAGTGAAGCAAACAGATTGATATAGTAACTAAATACGCTATTCTTCATGCTTTCTATTGGTAATACTTTGTTCTCAACTCCTTATGCTAGTATGACCAAGTTCTAATCTTTAGACCAAAGAAATGACTTTAGTTTCCATCAATGACAACATTAGAAGCCATGTGCCAACAATCTCCCCCTTTGGCATTGATGGAAACACTTAGTGAAAAATGACTAAGTGTCAAAACTAGTAAGAACACTACCAAGGTTCAAAATTTCAAAACACAACTTATTTTAAAAACACTACTCCCCTTATAATTTCAAGGAATTTTTCATTATACTCTCTCCCCCTTTGACATTAATGACAAAATTGGGAAATCCAAAATTTCAAGACTATGCAAATATAACCTGTTTTATAGAAATTTGAAGACATCTACAAAGTCATTCTTCAACACACTTAAGTTTGAGTCCTAAACACTTTTCAAACTTTCCAAAATGGTTATGTGACTAAAAAGTAGATAAGATAGAGTTTCTATAGCTTCAATATTTACTGGGTCAAGAGCAGCCATGGCATCTTTAGCCTCTTTCAATGCATTTACCATTATCTTAATCTTTAGACTAATTAGTCATCTAAGTTCGCATACTCTCCCAACAGTCCTCTCATTTTCAAGCTTCAAACTCTTTATTTTTTCTAGCAAAGACATTTCCTGACCTTCTTGTTCACCAACATTACCAGCTAATGGGTCAAAAGTATTAGAAATACTGACCAACTGTTTCTCAATATCCTTCACCTTCTTTTCATTTGCTTCAATGAATTTAGACAAGAATAGACAAGACTTATACACTTTTCCTCCTTTAGAAAAAGTATCTTGAACATTTTTCATGCAGGTGACTAACAAAATTTTGTCTTTTGCAATCAATTCTCTTAGACTACCTAATCTCTTTTCCTTGAACTCCTTCTACACCTTAATCAAGGCTGATTTCTCAAAAGATTCAAAGTGAGAGCTTACATAATTTATCAACTTCTTTAGCTCACCAGAAGAGGAACTAGACGGATCCATAACATGGCTAGGCATTATTTTCTACAGAACTCTAGATGCAAGGCTTATCAATTCATTGTCTTCTATATGCGACTTTAGAATCTTCTCACTGGCTTTGGCTTGACCAATTGAAGCTACCTTCATCATCTAAATTAGGGAAAAAGTGGATAGATTGATTGAGCATTCATCCAATTTAGGATCTAATTCTTCCTATTGCTCCATCAAAGATCTCTTTACTTCCTCTACTCTGATTTCTTGAAATTTTTCTTCTTCAACCTTGGGTTCTACAAGGAATATTTTAGGATTACCTTTAGGGACTTTAACTTTTTCAATATGCACCTCCTTTTCCTCAGCTAACACCTCCTTAGGAACTTCATCTTCCTTAGGTGTTTCTATGCTTTCGACTTTAGGAGGAGTCTGGAAACTTTCAACATCAACATTCACTTCCTCATATCCAATATCCACTTCTTCATTTATATTATTCTTTGATAGAAACTCTTCTAGAATCTTCTCGGTTTCCTTAACAATAGCATCAATCTCACCAATCATGAGTCTATTCACCCTTGTCTTGATTTTGAATTCCTTTTTGACCTTTTCAAGGAGTGACTTCATCTCCTCTATTAACATCTCCAGACATAAATCAGCAATAACTATTTTCCTGATGTTCTCTTCTTCTATTCTGGCACTTATCCTTCTAGACTCCAAAATATTATATAGACTCTTGGGCAAGCTAGACATGATTTCAACAAGAACTTTATTGAAAATATTCATGTTTTATTATGGCCTCTTCAAGAGTCCTCTGACTAGATTCATCAAAACCTTTGTACCATTCACAGAGTGGCTTGAGATTACCATCTTTGACAACTACATTCTCAACTTCCTTAACTGAAATATAGGGTTTGTCAACTTTTTCCTTTTTCTCTACTTCTTTACTGAAATATTTTCTCTTGTTTAAATTGACATCCTGAGTCCTAGTAGCCTTTATTTCTTTTACAACTTCTTCTAATTCAATTCCTTCCTCTTCATCTTCAGAAATGGGTTCATATGTTATCGTGCTTTTATTCTTCTTTCTTTTTCCAGAAGCCTTGGCTTGAGCTAGTTGGGTTGTAGGGGAACTCTTGCTAGATCTAGTGTGGAGAGAAGCCTTGGCTTGAGAAAATTTTGTTTTTGCTTTCTCTTTTGCTGCTTCAACTTCTTCTCTCTTCCTACTCACTTCTTTCAATTTCTACATAGGTATGCCCATATTTTCTGCAAATATTTCTACCTCTTTTCTTACTCTTCTGGCTATCATGGGCTTTTTCAGATCAATATGTACCTACATACTTTTCTCTACATAAGTTCCAAATATTTCTTCTCCCGGATCCTAAGGTGAACTCAAAAAGTGTTTTGCATACATTTTCAAAATTTTCTCCCCTACTTTGTATCCCATAGGCATTATCCAAATTATTTTTGGATCAACAGCTTCCATATGGCATTGATCAATGTCTACCATGAAGCAAATAGTATCTTTGTATTTTTCCACAATTGAGGTAGGAATTATTTCCCTAGCATGCATCATATTCTAGAAGTTTTTAAAGTATCCCTAGAGGGTGGTATTTCAAGTCTGATGATCACCTAAAACAAACATGTTCCTTATTTGAACAACTACCAGCTCATCAATGTGCCAACAAACTTTTGCAACTCTTGAAACCTCATCCAAGAAGTAGAAAAACAAGCATATCAAAAAATTACCATACTTGAATGTATTATTCTTGTCTTTCTTGATTTTCTCCAAATTCTCCATTAACTAACTTCTAAGTAGTTCACACAAATCATAGTCTACATTTTTTTTCACCATCTCATAAGCTACATAGATAGTCGTATCGAATACAGAGTTCTCTCGACTTGAGTGATAGATCTTATACCTAATAACCATTGATGTGAATTTTACATCTACTGCAGCAAAATCCTCTATTGTCATTGACCTTCTATCCCATTGAGCACCTGTTGCCTCAGTGACCTTATCATTCTTTACGAACTTCAAAATTGGAAGTCTACTAGTGGAATTCAGACTTGTGACTACACATAAAGCCTCTTTTGTGATTTTAAATGCACATCTAGCCACATGAATTTGTCATGAACACAACTCAACACATATCCAACCCATTCATTTCCTCAAATATTAGAAATTTTGCAAATTTCATGAACTTCTTTTCCTCTAGGGTTTTAAATTTTGAATTTATAGTAAAATCTTCTTGAATTATGTGATGAGAATATAGATTCATCAAATGAGAACTTCCCAATTCTTTGATATTTTCATGTACATATAACCCTAATATCTTCAATGTGTAGGACTCTGTATGGCATAGATAAAAATGCACCTAAGGGCTCTATCTCTATAGACTTATAAGGATTCCATTTAAAATTTGGACGCAGCCTATCCTTTACTTCAACTACTAGAGGAGTAGACATGATTGCAATCTCAAAAATTCATAGGCTTTCAATAAATACCTTTCGAGGGCAGAATGAAATTTGATCACAGATCCTCCTTCACACTAGAATCTCTCCAAAATTCAAAAAATTTCACTCCAGAGCTCTCCAAACTGCTTTTCTTCAAAATGCAAAGTGACAAAGTAGGGAAGAAAATGTTCTTTTATTGTCCAAAAACCAAAATCCTTTTTGTCACAATAAATACCTTTACCCTAATTCATCTGGTTTCTTGTCTTTCATGTACAGAGACATATGATTCTTCTGTGGATCTCCAAAATTATTCAATACTACCTCTAATTCATTAAACAACATTTGACAAACATCAATGCACTTACTGGACTCATCCAGATTCTAGTACCAATCACCAGCAGGGGGTTTAAAATATTTACTTAATAGCTCCCCCTAGGCTAGTAGGCCTAAAACTAATTCCCATGGGGATTGCCAGAAGTTACTTCTAGTGCTGGAATATTTCCTTCAATAGAGGGATTCTTCTTCACCCATTTCTTCTACATTTTCCTTCTAATCACATCATTAGTGACTTTACTTTTTCCATTAGCATCCTTTTGCATGTTCTATTTTACCAGACCTCTTATGTTCCAATAGAATCTAGCAGTGTGGCCAAATTTGTTGCAATTGTAGCACACAACACTTCTTTGTCCAAGCCAACTATTCCATTGTTTTTGTCTTGATCTACATTGGTTAGTAACATGTCCAAATCTATTGCATGCATAGCATCTTACAACTCTACGAAAGTTATTCATCACAATTTTGCATTCACTTGACTTATGACCATACTTATGGCAATTAAAGCACTGACCTGAAAATGATGGTCCTCTTGTGTTCATCCTACTCCTACACTAACAAGCCATATGACCAAATTTGTTGCAAGAATAATAGTAGCCATTAAATCTTTGAGAATTTGGTTGTCTTATCAGATTTCTTCTAGCTCCAATCATTTGATTTCCTTGCTTGAATCTCCCTCGTCTAGTTTTCTTTTGTCCGGATCTAGAACTTTCTCCTTCTTCAAATCCAAGACCTCACCTATCACCATCAATCCTTTGTCCTTTAATCAATTCATCAAGTTTGACTGAGCTTGATTTGAATTTCTCCTTGTACTCATTCACAACAGCAAGTTCATTTCTAAGATCATCAAGCTATTTTTCAAGCACTTCATTGTTTTTATATTCCTCCAATTCATTGTCCAATCGGCTGCATTATTTATACTTTTCTTTCGAGGATTGTGTGAGCTTTTCTTCATTATTTTTTCTATCCTCAATCTCCTTATTCATTTTCATCATGATGGATTCCATCTCATGCTTCAAGGCAGCGTTCTCTCTAGAAAAATTTTCACATTCTTCTATTTTCTCTTTCAGGGCATGACTGAGTTGTTCATCTTCCATGCTTATGTTCTTTTGCTTAAGTTGATCACATAATTCCTTCCTTTTATCTCTTGATTCATTGATTTTGTCTTTCAATGATTGAATTAATTTCTCTACACTCTCAATATTTTCTTGCAACACTCAGTTCTCAAAATTTGATTGGTCAAGATCATCAAGGGCCATCATGAGTTGTTGTTGAAGACTGCTTGTATCCATTGAAAAACTACTTCCAAGATCTCCCCAAGTTGTTAGACTTCTTCCAAGGAACTTGCTTTGATTCCAATTCTTGGAAACAAGTAACATTGAGAGGGGGGGTTAAATTAGTGTTGTGCAAAAATTTAATTTTACTATTCTAATCTTTAACTCACTTAATCATTCAACAAAAGAAATATACATGAACAAAAAGAACACAATAACAACACCATAACACCAGGATTTTTACATGGAAACCCAGTTAGGGGAAAAACCATGGTGGATGGCCAATCCACAATATAATATGAGTATACCCAAAAGAAGGTTTACAAAATTGGAGTGCACTTGCATTCAGGCATGCTACCCAGAGCTCACTGCTCAAATAAGATAGGCTCATTTTGTTACAATAATTTGGATTGAATCCAAAAGAGTGAACTGATAGAATAGCATCAACAATGCTTGATTACAGTTTTGGTTAAGCTTTGTAGTCAACCTTCTATCCTTCTGATTGATTTAGCAATTCTTCTATGTTCTCGACAAACTCACTCTGCCAAAAACTTTAATACACATGTGAAACTGTGCATAATTGCCTAATCACCCTTTTGATGTTTGCAACACACTTCTACACTTACCACTTTCTCTCAAAATGAAATAACTGATAACTTATATATATATGCATCCAGGATCTTGTCACTACAAGTCAACCTCCAATAAAATACAAAATTAATCTTCATGTGTCAGCTCAAATCATGAACAATTTATGATGCACACCCATACAAGTTGGCCGTGACATAGCTTGGACCCAAAATAGAATTCTTGAACATAGAAACATTTAAAAAATCATCCCTTATACATCTACGATACGCTACACTCACTAGGTCGGCCATAATGAACAAATAGACTGAAAAACATCCTGTCAGTTCTCCCAACTCATACATCGATTAATGCAACATCACAAAATTTAATAATAAGATAGCATACACGTTTAACAAACTATCCTATGGATCCACAACTCAAAAGGATGATCTAGTGAAGCAAATAGATCGATGTAGTAATTGGATACCCTGTTCTTCATGCTTTCTGCTAGTAATACTTTGTTCTCAACTCCTTCTACCAATATGACCAAGTTCTGATCTACAGACCAAAGTAATGACTTTAGTTTCCATCAATGACAACATTAGAAGCCATGTTCCAATAGAAGAGTCCTTCCATACCATCACTGAAATTTTCAACACTGATCATGTATTCACCAATTCCTCTTCCACAAACCTTCGCTCATATAACCCGAATTAATCAATTCAAACCCATAGGGACCTCCAGCCTTTGACATATTTCAAAATGATGAAGCTATTGTAAAAATCATGGGGGTATGAGAACATATCCCGTTAGGAGACTATAAGTAGGACAATCAAATCATACTACATAAAGATGCTTATTTTGGAGAACAAATCATGTGCCTCAGTCACAAAAATAATAAAGGATAAAAATAAGAAAGAAAGACCCCTAAGTGAAAACCTCGATGAGGCACTTTTGGATCACAAAAAAGTAAAAATAAAAGGTGCATCCTCTAATGAAAACCTTTCTGATGCATTGGAGGATGGGGTTTATGATTCAATCCCCAATCATGATGAGACATTTACTGTAGTAATTGAAGACATAAAGGGTGTCAACTTGGAGATAGATGAGCAACAAAAAATTACTTACATAGCCAAAGAGCTAGAAGACCATTTAATAAAAAATTGGGATAATTCCTCAAAAGGTGATCTATCAATTTTTCTTGGACATACAAAGACATGTCAGGATTAGATCCATCTATCATTGTACATCATTTGGCAGTATATCTAGATGTAAAACCAATCAAGCAAGAGTTATGAAAAATGTACTTGCAAATAGCTCTCTTGGTAAAATCAAAATTATTGAAACTCTTGGAAACTAGATTTATTAAACCTACTGATTATCCTGAATGGGTGTCCAACATTGTACTAGTTGAAAAACCTACCAAGGGAATTCACATATGTACAAATTTCATAGATCTCCATAAAGCATGTCCAAAAGATGAGTTTCCATTACCCAACATTGATATGATCATTAATCTTAATGTTGGACATGAAATGCTCTCCCTCATGGATGGCTTTTCAAGATATAATAAAATTCACATTGTCAAAGAAGATCAACACAAAATAGCCTTCATAACCCTATGGGGAACCTTTTTTATTAGGTCATGCTCTTTGGAGTTAAAAATGTTGGAGCTAAATATCAAAGAGAAATCACTATCATCTTTCACAACATGTTATATGATATTATGGAAGATTATGTGGATGATTTAGTGGGAAAATAAAAAATAAAAGGACACATTGAAGTATTGGAAAAAAATATTTGATTGGTTGGAAAAGTATCAACTCTGACTTAACCCCAAGAAATGTGTATTCAGAGTCTCATCTGGAAAATTGTTAAGCTTCATCGTTTCCCACCAAGGAATTGAAGAAAATCTAGTAAAAATAAAAGAAATTAGAGAAATACCTCCACAAAAGAACATCAAACAACTCAAAAGTTTACAAGGAAAGTTACAAGCCCTAAGGAGATTCATTACTCAGTTGGTCAATAAATGTCATCCCTTTTCCCTCCTACTCTACAAAAACATCACATTCAAATGGGATGACAAGTTTCAATAATCTTTCCAACAGCTAAAAGACTATCTTGAGGAACCACCAGTACTCATACCTCCATAAGTAGATAAACCACTCCTTTTGTACATATCAGCTACTCAAGTGGCAATGGGGGCATTGCTAGCTCAACATGATGAAAAAGGAAAAGAAAGAGCCATATACTACATATCTCAAACATTATCCGGCAATGAATTGAACTATACATCGATAGAAAGAGCATGCTTGGACATGGTTTTTTGAGATAAGAAGTTGTGAGATTATATGCTCAATCACAAAACTCAACTCATTTCAAAGGTTGATTCATTAAAATACCTACTTTCAAAAGAAACACTCTAAGTTCAAGTAGCTAAATGGGTCATGATTCTGAGTGAATTTGACATCAAGTATGTAGACTAAAAAGCTATTAAAGGAAAAGTGGTCGTTGATCAGCTTGTTGAAGCTCCCTTACAAGATAGTCATCCATTTTTGTCAAAATTCCAAGATGAACATGTTTTGACTATAGAAGAAGGAAAATGGTGAATATATACTTCAATGGATCTTTCACACAACATGGCTCAAAGGCAAGGATACTTTTTGTCACACCTCAAGGAGATTGCATCCATAAGTCATATCAAGTTGCTTTCCCTTGCACAAATAATATAGTAGAGTATGAGGCATTGATAACGAGACTCAAGCTTCTCATCCAATGGAAGATTGAAAAATTACAAGTATATGGTGACTCTCAATTGGTCATCAAACAAGTAAATGACAAATACTAGACAAAGGATGACAAAATTTTTCCCAACAAGCATATGGTGGATAGCTTCAAAGAGTTTTTTGTGCAAATCCAGTTTGATTAGATCCCAAGAGTGAACAAAAAGTAGCTGATGTTATGCCTACCATTGGTTCTCTTGTTGATGTCCCCCAAAATAGTCAACAATATGAATTCCTCATAGAATAGCTTTTGATTCATGCTTATGGTGTTCCTGAATCATAAATGGTTTGTGACATTGTTGGTCTTGAATCACCATGGTATTAGGACATATATGAATACATACGCAATAATACCATCCCACCCAACCTCTCAACCTCACAATGCCAATCCTTCATCCAAAAAATATCCCACTTCACTATTCTTGGAGACATCCTTTATCGTCGCTCTTTCGATGGCACCATCCTAAGATGTTTGGTCTCAAAAGAAGCTAAAACTTCCCTAAATGAGGTACATCAAGGTATCTGTGGGACCCATTCTAGTGGACCAATGTTAGCTAAAAATTTGTTATGCACAGAATATTACTAGCCCATAATGGAACAAGATGCTATCAATTTGGTGAAAGTATGCAAGCCCTTTCAATAGCACAATGAATTTATTCATGCACCATCACAAAAATTGCATCCCATTGTCACTACATGGCCTTTATCACAATGGGGACTAGACCTCGTTGGAAAGAAACACCTGACATCCTCAAATGGTCATAGATGTATAATCACCACCACTAAATATTTTACCAAATGGGTTGAAGCCATACCAATGACCTATGTTACCTAGAAATAGATTTCTAAATTCATACTCCATTACATCATCTGTCACTTTGGAATTCCCGCATCCATCATCACAGACAATAGACACCCTTTTAAAAACCAAGAAGTCTATAATCTTTGTCAACAAGTTCACATTCAACACCATTTTTCCACCCCATATTACCCGCAAGGAAATGACCAAGCTGAGACTACAAATAAAACCATCCTAAGAATCCTAAAGAAAATAGTCAACAAAGTTGGTCATGATTGGAATTTACAACTTAACATTGCCTTATGGGCATACCACACTAGTATTCGCACACCTATTGGAGTCACTCCTTATTCCCTAGTATACAATATTGAATCCATCTTTCCAATAGAGGTTGAACTCCCATCATTGAGAATTTCTTTACAGCACCTCATCAATGATGAAGAATACCATATGGCACATCTTCAATAGTTGGAACTTTTAGATGAAAAATGATTCAACACCCTTAATCACCTCAAAACGTATTAGAACAGGCTTCACAGATCATACAACAAGAGGATTAAACCTAGAGAATTTGCAATCGAATATTTGGTCCTTAAAGAAAATCGGTGCAATCTGCAAGAATGAGAAAAGAAGGGAAAATTTGAACCTAATTGGCTAGGCCCCTACATCATTATAGAAAAATATGGATCGGCGACATATCAGTTAGCCACCTAGAAGGAGACCCCTTGAAAGAGCCCATGAATATCATCCATCTCAAAAAATTCCTCAATGAGAAAAATACAAAAAATCAAAAAAATCAAAAAAATCAAAATAGTAAAGAGAAATAATTCATCCAATGGTGAAAACCACTTTGTGGCACCTTTGGCAAGTACCATGGTGAAAACTTGGAAAACAAGTGCCATGTGTAGAGATGTATCCACCATCCATTAGGTCACTTTCTCTCACACTCATAATAAACTTATCCACCCCACACACCCATAATGAATTCACTCCCCTTGTCCACTATGGCTTGGAATACCATTCATCGTCTCGATATCACTTGACCACCCACCTAGAATAGAGCCAACATGAATATTTTAATGTTGGATTACTATTGGCTGAAAATTAACCATCCTGAAACCATGCCATCCACCTTTCCTTTTAGTGAAGTCACCCTCCTTACAGTCACTCATTCATGCACTCCCACAGAATGAATGGACAACATTAATTTAAATTTTGGAAGAATAAAGGTTTGACATAGAAAGAATCAATTCAACACAAACCTATATCTATGGTCTTTATATGATAGTGTTTGTATAAGATGTGCATTAGCCACCAATTCCCCTATTTCATCTATCCATCCATCCTCCTCATCATAAGTAGTGGGAAGTTGTATCCAGTGTACCTAGTTGCTCATCCATACACATAATAAAGTCTCATTCCATAATAAAATCAATCCATAATAAAAACTTCACCACCTTGCATTTACCACACATCTTATCTTGAGGTAAACAATGCAAAAGCAAGCAACACATATGCCTGCAATTATCTTAAAGCTACACTATCCTCATAATCCTCAAAATCCCCCTATTGCATCACTTTCCAACCATTGTAAATCTCCCCATCTTTTCCTGATAGGATGCATCCTTCCTTGGTCTAGAAACATCTATTTGTTTCTCTTTCTTTTTTGCAAGAGATTTTCCTTTTTCTTTTTTCAGATTTATTGTTGTGATCTATGAAGTTACTGAGTTAAGACCACTTGGATTTTTTCATATCTTGGTGTTTTGGAAACAAGGTACATAGTAGATATGGGACATGTTTGTGAGTATCTTGATTTACTAATGGTTTCATACACCTTAGCTAGAGGGATTCAAAATTTTGGTTTTCTATATAATCCCCTATATGATCCACTATGGTGTCGAGAATCATTTAGTGATTAGGTTTAGTCTTTTGTTTACATATGCTTGGGAGTCTCAAATTACATACAAGACACATTATTGCACCTCTAGTTATTTATGCCATTGAGGCATAATGTTTCTTGCTATATCAAATTAAGGATTGCTCACCACATTTTCCCAGCATAACTAGCATTCCCCCTTATCCACTTTCTTCCAATCTAACCATTCTTCCCTGTGACTTTTTTTCCTACTAATCCCCCCCTACACACCTAGACTAGAATACAAGATGTATCATGACAACAAAAACAAACATTTACACCTACATGGTTTTAACAAGGGAATTTTAAGTATATAATTGATAAAATCCATCGAAATGATGTTAGATTCATGGATGCACTAAAAATTTAAGGGAGGGAAAACTATCATGAGATACCTAATTCTATTAACAAATTTGGTTAAGAAATCTTTGCACCCTTCTATAAAAACCACCAAAAGCAACATAAATGGGTTAACATCCAAATTATAGAATCATCAATGGCATATCATTCATATGCATCCCAATAAAACATCATATAGGAAATATGCATAACAACATCTAGATACATAAACATTACCATTAAAAAAATTTAACCATCATATTAAATAGCACATGCATGAGTGTTAATAAGGGCTTGCATATTAATAACAACATAGGCCTCCTTTATTTGCATGTCATGATTTTTTTAGCTTATGTGGTTGACACAAGGGAGGAAACCCACTAGGCACTTTTTTTGTAGTCATCAATTACATGTTTCTATATAAAACATTTGAAAATAATACTATACATAACACCATCTTAAGTGCACAATCCATATTCTTTCACATACAGATGCACTTTAGCTAGTGGAACTATTGTTCTCCTATCTTCTTTTATTAATTTTCATATTTGAAATCACTGTAACAAAGTGCCATTATTAAGTTCTCAATCCTAATCTTATAATTGAGAGGTATAGAAGATGACAATCAAAAAGAAAATAGAACATGAGGTCCACTAGTTGAATCACTTGTATGTGAAATACATCCCATGCATATCATAATAAAGCATCATAATATCCATATAAAATACATCACATTACCATCCAATAAAGATCTAACATAATTAAAACATCATCACATGATCCTTGGACATACAGATAATCACAATGTTACACATGATTTTTTTATCGCAAAGTTCAAACAAATTCTTCAAATGTCATCAATTACGTACATCCATAACACATGCATAATAAACAAACATAACATCCATCACATAATAAATAATCCATTATCATCATCCATCAATAAAATTTAGTATAAACATAATCATAGGATCCATAAATATAAATTGCATCATGTGCATCATTATTCAAACATCACATAACAAAGAGCCATAAATAACACATTTGCATGAACCATATAGAAATAAATCTATCATATCATATATATCAAAATAATGTCATGATACAAAATGTATGATAGTCTCTTTTGTGTACAAAAATCCAAACCCACCCTAGGGGAAAAATCCAAAAATTCATAATCAACATGCACTATCATGTGCTCCCTGCATCTAATCATTTGTCAGGAAACCTTTCTGGTGGATCTCTCTGTGGTGCTCGAGTTGGACCCATAGTAATGGATGGCCCATGTGACCTCATGCTAACTAACACACTAGCTATCCTCTACTCTAGTAGCACAACCTCCTCATATGCTCATCTCCACCTCTTTACCTCCTAGGTAGCACGACAAAACTCTGCAAACCCAACTTCCACTCCACCATCCAACATATCATGAGCTACATCCAGCTCTTGTCGAAGTCGGCCAACCTCCCTATGCAACTGATCCAATTTTATTCCATCTCCCCCACCACCACCCCATGCATCCAATAGACCATGTAATCTAACTATGTCTACTCTGGCAACATCCTACTCACCAACAAATGTGGTCACCTCTATCCTCATTGCATCCCTCTCACTATCCAATACTTGTACAACTACCTATGTTACATCTCTCTCTACTGTCAATGTGCTAACCTGATCATCCATCTAACCTTGTAGCTGCACAACATCTTCCACTACAATATCCCTCTCTCCCACAACCTGTAAATGAACCTATCATGTTTGATCATGCTCCTCATGGAGTCGGTCTCTCTCTACTAATAGTGCATCCACCTGAGCCTGTAAATCCCCACCCCTCTTCTACACATGGTGCCCCTCCTCTCCTCCACCCTCCTCTTCTCCACCCTCCTCTCCTACAACATCCTCTACACCAACATTCTCTCTACCTAAACCGTGATCTCCTCAGTTTTCGTCATCTCCATCACCCTCATCATCATCATCATCACTCTCATCCTCCTCACTATCATCATCAAAGCTACTGCTACTCTTGGAACTGCTGCTACTAATCCTCTCATCCCCACTACCTTGTGCCACCCTGGTGCATCATCAAATGAATAGGCCTATGCCTCTCCCACTAGGTATCATACTTTTTTGTGGTCCCTACATCTGCAACATCCCATCTCGAATCCTAGGCCACAACCAGTGTATCCCTCCAACTCTAAAATGCAGTATTGTAGACACAAAAAATTGACCACTTTAGTTTGGTCAATTTACCCCCAATTCAACTAATGTCATATCCTCTATATTAATTAAATAATATTCTATTATTTAATTAATATTCATTATCCCTTATCCCTTCATTCTAATTTATTTCTTCCATCATCTTTAAACCCTAGCTTCAAGTAAATAATTACCTTTAATTATTTACTCCCATCCCTTATCCCTTTCCTCTAAAGAATTAAATAAATAATCTATTTATTTAATTCCCCTCATGTCACATCCTCCATAACCTTACTCTAATCTTGATTAATTTGCACAATCCTAGATTAAGGATGTGCACATTCCTAATCCTTGATTAGGGAGGTGTCACACCCTCCATAATATGCAAGTGGATCATTAATCATCATTATCCACCTAATCATTTGCCTAATCCCTCACTTACACAACCTAATCATTAATTAACTATCCTGACCTACTTCTTAATCAACTCTCCCCTTCCCCCAATGAATTTTTAATTCCTCTTTGTCTTGCCAAAGTCCTTTTGAGGAATTTTTAATTCCTCCCTCATCCCCCAAGGAATATTAAATTCCTTTTCTCTTTCTCAAGGAATATTAAATTCCTTTAATCATTCCCATGCACATTCAAAAGGAATTTTTAATTTCTTTGGTCAACCTTAGATCTCAACCCTTGATCTTCCTCCCCCTTTTAATCTACACCATCCATTCCATCTCCCTTGGCTAAATGGCTAACACTTAGCCAGTTTTGCATTCTAGCCATTCTCAACCATCTCATATTCACTCAAGCTCTCACACTATCTCCATAGCCAAATCCACCATCCTTGCATCCAAATAAGGAAAAATCAAGCTGATATGTTGTTGAAATTGATCTAAGAGCACACATTTCAAGCCATCAAAAAGAGAGAAAAAATTTATCAAGATCAAACAAGGTAAAATTGATTTTATTTTCATTTTTAAGTTTGAGTTTTATCTTTAGCCCAATCTTGAGTGTTGTCTTTGGTATTTATCTCTTTCTTGAGTTTATTTCTTGCATTTTAGATGGTGTAAAATGTTATGAAATAACTTGCACAATAGAAGAATATGATAAGAAATATGCTGCAAATACTTGATAATAACTGAGAATAACAAGCCACTTAGGGGGCAAACCTCCAAATATCTCTAATGAGAACACACTTCACAACTTGATGATGAAATAAGACTCACAACCTCCTATATATACCTATTTATGCCAAGGATATCACCTAGGCCGACTTAGACACACCTATATAAGACTTAGGCCGACCTAAACAACTAAATAACAATATACTAATGATAATATGACTTAATAGAGAGTTAAGATAGCCACAAGCGACTATTCATAACCCAATGTACACTAATATTAAGAGTAGCATGCCCCTCTTCTTCAAAGAAGCATTGTCCTCAATGCTAATCAAGTTGGATTCTTTTGAATGAACCCTCATCTTCCCAGTGGTCTTCAATGGTAAATTCTTCCATTGGATGAGATACTCAGTGATAGTTCTATTCCTAAAACTTTCTTTGTGTGTGTGTTTGTGAATGCACTCACGGTTCCAAAATGATTCTCCTTCTTCATCCAGCTCAGGAAGTGTTGTTTGAGTAGAATATTATGCCCAATTACCTTCTTCAAATAGGAAACATGAAAAACTGGATGTATCTTTGTTGTAGGTGGCAACTCAAGCTTGTAGGCAACACTACCGATCTTCTGCATGATTTGGTATGGACCATAATACTTTGGTGACAACTTATTATTCTTTCTTTGCTGCTTTAGTGAGATTTGCTTATAAGGCTACAATCGCAAGAAGACCCAATCCCCAACTTCAAAACTTCTTTCACTACGATGTTGGTCTGCCTGTTGTTTCATTCGATTTTGTGCCATGGCTAAATTCTCTTTGAGTCCTGAAAGTACTTGTTGTTGATGAAGCAAGTGGTCTTCTACTGCCTGAACTCTTGGGGACACCTTAATTGATGATGTGATGGAAGGAGGATGATATCCATAAAGTGCCAAAAATGGAGACATTTTTGATGAGCTATGAAAAGAAGTGTTATACCACCATTCATGCAAGTGGTAGCCAATCTACCCATGAGACTGTTTCTCGAAGTGAAACAACGTAGATATCCTTCCAAACACTTATTAACAACCTCTAGTTTTCCCATCTGATTGAGGGTGGTATGAAGAGCTAAGAGCCAATTGAGTACCCAAACATGAGAATAAATCTTTCCAAAAGTGACTAGTGAAGATAGGATCACGATCACTAACAATAACTTTAGGTGTACCATGTAGCTTTTGGATATTCTCCAAAAAAGCTCTAGCCACTGCACTTGCTGTAAAAGGATGTGCTAATGCAATGAAATGTGCATATTTAGTGAGCCTATCAACCACCACCATGATGACATTATGACCTTTAGATTTGGGAAGCCCTGTGATGAAGTCCATGGATATCTCTTCCCAACGCTGGCTAGGAATAGATAAGGGTTGCAAGAGACCGGTGCCTTAATTGTCTCCCCTTTATGCCTTTGACACACCAAACATTCAGCCACAAATTTTGAACATCACCCTTTAGCCCTTCCCAAAAGAAATCTTGATTTCGATGATATGTCTTCAAAAATCTGAATGACCACCCTTGGAGACTCATGCAACTCTGTGAGAATCTTGATTTTAAAGGTTAGATTCTTGCCAAAAGATACAAGCGCTCTTTATGCAAAGTATCTCCCTTCCAACAAAACTTATCGAGCGCTAGGATCTTTTTAATTGCTCGGTAGTTACTAATGCATAACATGTTTTACCCTCTCACTTTAGCTTCCTCCACCCAATTTGCTTGTAATATTGAAAGGGCACACAATAAGGCTTCATCTTTCTCATCCTTCCTTGACAGTGCATCTGCAACAATATTTTCTTTTCCTTTCTTATATACAATCTCAAAGTCATATCCTAACATCTTAGTGACCCATTTTTGTTGCTCTTCAGAAGATAGTCATTGTTCCAAAAAATATTTTAGGCTATCATGATCTGTCTTAACCTTGAAATGTCTACCCAATAGATAAGGCCGCCATTGTTTCCTTTGCATGGAGTGTGCTATTCCTTCTCATAAATAGGTTTTAGTAGATTCTTACCTTTTAATTGATGACTCTCAAAAGCAATTGGTTGACCTTCTTGCATGAGCACTGCTCCTATCCCATTTCCAGAAGCATCACATTCCACAATGAATTCCTTGGTGAAGTCGGGAGTGGCAAGTACTGGAGTTGTACACATAGCCTCCTTCAATCTCTCAAATGTTGTATTGGCACACTCGTTCCAATGAAAAGAATCCTTCTTCAATAGAGTGGTGAGGAGATTGCTGCTATACTACCTGTTCTTCTACGTCTTCTATAGTGCCTGCTCGATCCCAAAAAGTCCTCTCGGTTTCTTAATGGTTTGAATAGGCCATTCCATGATAGCCTTAATTTGTTGAGTCCACCTTTGCTCCTTCATGGCAAAACTATGTGTCCCAAATACTCCACCTCTGTAAGACCAAAAGCACACTTGGATGGCTTAGCATAGAGTTTATGATCTTCAAGTATTTGTAATGCTTGGTCCACATGTTGCAAATGTTCTTCCCAAGTCTTGCTATAAATCAATATATCATCCAAGAATACTAATACAAACTTTCTCAAGAACTTCTTAAAAATGGAATTCATCAAACTTTGGAATGTAGATGGTGCATTGGTAAGACCAAATGGCATCACCAAAAATTCATAATGACCCTCATGAGTCCAAAATGCTGTCTTACAAATATCCTCCTCCTTAATCCGAATTTGGTGATAACCAGATCTAAGATCTAACTTGGTAAAATGCATAGCTCCATTCAATTCATCTAGCAAATAATCGATGACTGGAATAGGAAACTTATCTTTAATGGTGTACATATTGAGCACTCTATAGTATGGACACATACCAGTATCATCCTTCTTACTTACCATCACCCTTTGGCGAGGGTAAGCACTTTGGCTATGCCTAGTAGTTCTGCCTCTAGCATCTCTTCAACAATTTTTCTATCTCACTCTTTTGTGTGTGGATACATAAGGCACGATGTTCGGTGGGTGGCTCACAGGACTAAGCGTATGGCACTTGATCATGATCCCTCTTAGGGAGGAAGTCCTTTAGGCATATCTCCAGGGCTGGCGAATGATGATCAGTTAACAAATACGGATAGTGGAGTAATAGATTGAGAGACTTCTAATGAACATAGTTGGGCCACAAATCCATCCTCCTGTAACAACTTTTTCATTTGATGAAATCTTACCATCTATGGGAAATTTACTTCAACCCCCTTAGGTTTACTACCTTTCCTTTTGATTGAAATCTTACGAATAGTTCTTGGAAGTTCCTCTCAATTGTTCCCAATGTAGTAAGCCATTGTACTCCCAAAACAATATGTGTTGCACCCATGGATATCACATACATTGGGGTATCAAGTTGATAATCTCCCATGGATAATTTAATGTACCAGCACTTTCACGAACCTTCTTGTACCACCATCTGCAATCAAAACTTGAAACTATGGAGTTGGATATATGAAACAATTTAGACGAGTAGCTAACTTTTTGTTGATGAAATTATGAGTACTACCTGAGTCGATCAACACTGTTACCTTTTGCTTCTTTAGGAACCCCACCACCTTGAGAGTTTGTGGAGCACTGAAACTTGAGAGTGCATGACAAGAAATGATTAGTTGAGAATCATGTGATTCCTCATTTGACTCCCTTTCATCCTCTAATATGGGTTCCTCCTCTTCTTCCTCACTTGGAACTTCAATATAGAACAATTTATTTTCACTACATTTATGTCCTCGATTGTATTTGCTATCACAATTGAAACAAAAGCCTTTTGCTCTTTTCTCCTCAATTTGTTGTGGAGTCAACTTAGTAGGTTGTGTTGAATATCCTTTCTCTCTTGTCACATTAGCCCCTTGCTTCTTAGGAATCAAATATTTCTCCTCTACCCTGCGTGCTAAGATAAAAGACTCATTTATGGAACTAGGGTTAAACATCGTACCTCATGTTGAATGTGATCCTTGAGACCACCCAAGAATAAATCATTCAAGTTTTCCTCAAGCGGTATCCACCCTTAAGGATAGATTTTGGAATTGAATATAATCCTTGCATCACTTTGTTGAAGTTTAGCTAGGTGAGAAGAAGTTATGCGTAGCTATTGCTATATTATTGGAGTTCCTCACGTAAAAATTGACCATGAGGGCGGGTGAGCCCTTTTTACCTCGATGAGTGCAAAGCCAATGATACCAAATGAATTGATCGGTTCTAAATATAAAGGAAGCCATCATTGACCTTTTGTCCATTCGGATTTGGTGTACTTCAAAAAAATTCTCCATTTGGTTTATCCATGTTAGAGGATCCTTACCATCAAACTTGCGCATATCCACCTTTGGAAATAAATTCCTAGATCCCATAGGAGTACTAAAGCTTGTGTTAGTAGTGGCTGACCTAGAATTCTCACCTTGGTCACTTGAGAACTCCTTTCTTGATTCAGCTATGTAGGTGCTTAACATGTTTCGCATTTCCGACATATCTCCTCTTAGGTCACACATATCCATCTTAATTGAGGAAATTTCTTCCTTGACCTTATTGTTAATTGAGGAAATTTATTCCTTGACCTTATTGAGTTCTTCATTATGAGGAATATCCTCGATTGTTTCACCATCCTTATCGGGAGTCTTCCCCGGAGTGACAGCATTCTTTTTACCCCTTGTTGCAGGCCCTGTCATGATGGAAACCACTAATGTTGAAATAAATCACACAAATGAAACTTAATTCTCTAAAAATTTTACTGTAATCTCCTTTATTATTTCTTCAAAAACCCAATAAAAATCAGACTCCAATTCAACAAGATGTGCGAGATATGTAGATTCCAAAAAAATAGTGTAGAAACCCTAATTCTGCAATAATTCGCTTAATTCTACTCCAATTCTTCTAAAATCTGGACTGTAGATTCTTCAATATGTTCTTCAAAAACCCTTTAAAAATCAGAAAAAAATTCGCCAAAATCTGAAAGATATGCTCTTCCCAAAATCGCCTCCAAAATTGAGAAAAACCTTGCCTCTATGGTGCCAAGATCATGCTCTGATACCACTTGTTATGAAATAACTTGCACAATAGAAGAATATGATATGAAATATGCTGCAAATACTTGATAATAACTGAGAATAACAAGCCACTTCGAGGGGGAAAACCTCCAAATATCTCTAATGAGAACACACTTCACACTTGATGATGAAATAAGACTCACAACCTCCTATATATACCTATTTATGCCAAGGATATCACCTAGGCCGACTTAGACACACCTATATAAGACTTAGGCCGACCTAAACAACTAAATAACAATATACTAATGATAATATGACTTAATAGAGAGTTAAGATAGCCACAAGCCGACTATTCATAACCCAATGTACACTAATATTAAGAGTAGCATAAAACACCACACATTTCTGGCACACTCAGTAGGACCCACATCACTGGTCAATTTTATGTTTGTTATTGTTTGAATTTTTGTAGGTTCAAACTTTACACACAGAGGTGAATCTGCCCGCGATGGGTGAGTTTTCCTGATACAGAGGTGAAATTGCTTTGAAGATAGGTGAACTTGATTCCACCCTTCTTTATCAGGGGTGGACTTGCTTCTAATTATCCAAGTCGTAGATCATAGAGGTGAATATGCTTGAAAGGCTAAGAAAAGGTGAACTTGCTTGACAAAAGGGAGAATTTGACTCAAACACAAAGGTGAAAGAAAATATGCCTTTTCATCCAAGGGGAAAAAATGAGCCCACCTTTTCCATCAGACAGGTAATCCTGATTCACCGACAAGGGAAAACTCATCTCACATAGACACAAATTTGTGGCAATCCCAAACCTTTAATTTTTCAATTTGAGATACAATTTGATTTCGATTTTGGGTACTAATCAACTAGCTCATTTTCCGGTGACTATGGAACTTTACTAATGTTTCTGCAGTGAATCATTTGTCCAAGACTGGTGGTGAAAACTACTAATCCATTTTCTGCTGGACAATCGCTAAAAGACCCTTAGTGTAGATTTTTTTGTCTTTTTTGTCACTAATTTAGGCACACTTAGATTAATTAAAGGGTCAATTAACTTGTTTTTTGTGTTTGGGATCGAATTTTTGAGGTTATATCCACTCCCCTTGCACCTTTTGGTGATCCTGGGTGACGAGAAATTGTAATTTGTTCCAGTCCAGTCCAATCTACCCAGGAAGTGCTAGTGTTTCTAAGCTCTCCCCTTGCACTATGTGCAAGCCTAGGGACCAGCCAAAGTGTCTAGTATTTCCTTCCTTTACCGAGACCTGCCTAGGATTTCATCACTTAGAGGATGATTACAACCACATGTTATCGACAAGGTATATAAAGAGGGGAGAACTAAAGTTGTACCCCAATCCAGTCATGTTGTGTTTAGTAAAACATCAAAGATAGGGTGATACCTAGATAAGACGTGCAAGGTTGGTCTAATTTTTTAGTACCTCATTAAGGCTCCTAATCCACATTTTGGATGGGCTGGTGTTCACGGTTATGCCTCATGTACCTTTGTATATTGAGGATGCACAAGATAGCCTTGTTCAACCTAGATAGAGACCCATGTTTTAGCCACAGCTTGGTATAATGTAGGGGATGCACATCGTACTCCCTTGGGTTGAGATAGAAATCCTTGTGGTGGACTATGATAGTCTTAAAGAGAAAGCGTGAAGGTGAGCTCGTGGCATCTGTTGATGACCCTATGCCACTGAATCGCTAGCTATCTTCCTTCATGAGAAAGGGTGATCCAGAGAACCACCTCAGTATCATGGAGTATTAACCTTGCGGTGTCCCCTCAAGGTGGCATACCTACATCAAGTTTGTAAACACTTATCACTAATTTTAGGATTGTGTTGTCTGGAGTGTCTTCTTTGTGTGATAGTAGTGCTTGTCGTCAGTTTGAGTCATTCCAACCTTTATGCCTATTTTTTTTCATGTTTTTTTCCTTTTCCATAGTCTATCCTTGCCCTAAGTGGTGAGTTTGTTTCTCATAGTGGTGAACTTGCATTGTGGACAAGCCATCCTACCCTAAAATGGGCAATTTTGTGTCTCAATTCTAGTCTAGGTCATCCCTTGGGTGAACTCGTCCTTTTCAAGGGTGAATTTTCTTGTGGGTCCCTAAGTTAGGTGACCCCACATCCACCTATTCCTTCAATAAGTGATCCTACAATGTCCTTAGGCAAGTCTCTCCAGTCTATGTTACCCAAGTCTGCATGTTCCCTTAGAATAGGTGATCCTATGAACACTTTAGGCAATTTTGTGTCCATCTACATTGTCTGAGTCCACCTATTCCCTTGGAATAGGAAATCTTATCAACACTTTAGGAAAATTTGTGTTTTTTCTACATCTTCCTCGTCCATACATCCACTAAAATAGGCGAACCTACTATCCATAGGGGTGATCTTATTGATGAGTCCAATTAGTGGCTCAATTTTGATGGGATTTATTATATATTTGTTGTTGTTACCTATAAACACTAAATCTGCATGCTACAAACAATTACCACAATTAGTTTAGTTAGTCAATTTAAAATAAGCAAACCCAACATTCCTATGAAATACTCAATCATGTTAAAATATGCAAACTAGATAAATAGAACAAAGAAAACTAAATGAAAGCACTTGAAAACATGATCAAACCCTATCTCATAGTGGATTGGTGTTACTTTGATGTGAAAATTAGCCCTTTCCCAATCCTTGATAAGTTCTTGGATGATGGATGAAATGTGGATGATGAGTGATCAAGATGAAAATGCTTGAGATTGTGTATAAATTTTTGTCCCCTAAACCAATAGAAGAATCCCCTATTTATAGAATAGGAGGATAGAAGAATGAAAGATAGGAGGAATGTGGGATAAAAGATAATCCAATGGCATTGTGCCACTTGTCAGCATTCTAATGGAGGTTGTGCACATTTTGGTCATTGTGCATGATAAATGACATTAGGTGGATTTTGAAAATTTGAAAGTTGGCTTATTGGAGGGAGAAGAAAGAGGTCTTAAATCCCAAGTGGGAGACATGTAAGAGACAATGTAAGAGAAGTTAATTCCATGTTGGAGCACAAGTCCTTTTGGAGGGACTTTTTGAAATTTGAAGCATATTCCCTAAAGATGCCATTTTGAATGATAATAGAAGAAATAATAAACCAAATAAATAGATTTATTGCACAAGTTGCAAAATCTAGATAATTGGGGGATTAGATTAGCATTAATCATGATTTGATGAATTTTAATGGAGGTTAGTTGATTGTGACATTCAACTTAAATATTTGGATTTATTTAAATTAAATGGGAAGATAAAGAACAATAGATATTTAATTAAATATTTGGATTTATTCAATTAAATGAAGGAACTTTAGGAGATTAATTAAATAAAAATTGATTTGTTTAGTTAAAGGGATGAATATGATTTAATCAGCTAAAATGATATATTTAATTAGATAAAGTTAAGTAGAAGTGGAAATATGATTTAATTAAAAAGAGGAAATATGATGAATTTTAATCTGATAAAGATTATTTGGTTAAAATGGTTAGCAAAGGGATGATTAAGGATGAAATGAAATTAGTGATTCTAGATTAGATGCATGTATATTTTTTGCGTCTACATTTTTCCCCCCTTTAAAGCAATGTACCTGCTACGTTGGTTCAAAGAATAATCTTACCGCAATCAAATTTAAAAAAATATTTTTTTTTTTTTGGATGCCCTAGTGGAAAGAAGTATATTGGTACAATGTCCCCTCAAAAGATCGAGCGAAAAAGTTCACTTTGAGGTCGATCTTGCGACAAAGAGGTTCAAGATGGATATATGGATGGTTATTATGATGATGCAAATGAGATGGTTTTAAGATGCTTAGAATAACCAATCTATATTATCTTAAACAACTTACATGATATTGCAATGCATGTGAGATGGATGAGATGGATGATGTGATATGCTATGATTATGAGGTTTATGTATGCTAATGATTTTTGGATGCAGGATGGATGCATTGGTGATGATGATTAACTGTCATGGTATGATATTAGTGTGGAGAGAAAAAAGAATAAATGAGATGATGACAAGAGGATCCAACAAGCCAACTTTATTAGAGATGATGATGAGAGATGAATGATTTTCTTATTAGGAATTGGGACTTTTAAAAGGGCTACTTACCTTATGTTTGATAACACATATAGGTATGATGCATCAAGATATAAAGAACTAGGATGGAATTGCACCTAGTGTGATGGACTTTGACTCAACAATTAGATAGGAGTACTCCTATTCAAACCTGGCATACAAAACCTTATTTAGAATGTAGTTCAAATATTTCAAATATCTCAGACCAAAACATAGAAAAGCAAGCCTTCCTATGTGGTAAAAAAGACACCTAAAACACCCTCCCTACAAACCAAGCAAAGCACGCATGACCAAGTTATATTACAAGAATATCCAACAAATAGAACAGATAAATAGATAATGATCATTTCCCCATTCCCTTCTCTCTAAGTCCTTTTGTTTGGACATCATCGAGAAGTCATCAAAATGAGTGCAATAAGATAAGCCAAAAGACAAAGATAAAGTAAACAAACAAGCTAATGTTTTTCAATACCGCTAGCCAAGACTAAACTATGGTGATGCCTAATGTTGATGTCCATTGTAGGAAGGATTTATCCTAAGACATGATGTTATCGGATGATTGATTTGGGATTCACTGGATGATAGGCTATTGACACAAAAAGTTGACTAACTTGTTCACTTACTGACCTAGACTTGAGACCTTGACATTTTGAGTTTTCACTTTTAACGTAGTAGACTTGTTTTCAACTATTTCACCAAAGGTTCAAGGTCACAATTGATTTTTTATGATTGATGTTTATTGCGGGTGAAAACGAGATGAGACAAATGGATTTTTTCAAATATTTTGATTTTTTGGAGTTTTTTGAAATGTTTTGAGGTTGTTTTTGGTATTTTTGAGATTTTTTACAAATGTTTTGATTTTTGAATTTCAAATTTTTTGGTGTTTTCCAAGATTTTCTAAATTTTTTTGGATTTTCTTAGTTTATTGAATATTTTTGGTTTTTTTTAATTTTCTGGATGTTTTTATGCTTTTTCCCGATTAAAGACATTTTGGATATGGACATGTGTGATGATATCAGTGCTTTGTTTGGGATTTTGTTAAAAACCAAGCTAGGGTTGATTGATCAGATTGATGGATTAATGATGATAACATTGTTGAGGATACACAACAATGCAAGGATAGTGTTAAGCAACACAAGGATTAAGATGGATATCCCAAGATGATGAGGGATTGATTGGATTTGATTGATCAAGATTTTGAAACTTGATTTTGGAACAAAATTGTTTTGAATGATTTGATATGACACTGAAGAACATGTTAGATGCAACTAATATTGATTGTTTGGATTGATGTTCAATGAAGGATAAAGCTTGATAAGGAACATATTCTTGTCAAAATATGCCATGGGCTAGTGATTTGGATTTTTGGCTCACAAATACTTTGACTAGTTTGATTTCATGTTTGCTAATGTTCGGATCACCATATAAGCTGGAGGATATAGATCAATATTTATTCCCAAAGAAAGATGTAAATATCTACCCCCAGTGTTTAGTAATGCATGGAATTCCATGGATGGATGCTTGGATAGGTGTATGGATGGAGGGATATGGATTATCTTGCGATAAGATAAGGTGTTTGAACAAAGGATGCTCATTGGATAATGCTTCATGGCTTAGATAATGCTAGGATAGGATAGGATCAATAAAAATGAACCATGTCAAGATGTTTACCATAAACAAGTATAAAGTGTGCCCCAAACTTTTATCAAGATCAAGATAATTTGGAAAATGGATGTAGAATGGGTTGGATAAATGGTTCATGGATGAATGGATTTATTTTGGATGAGATGGATGGAATGTTGGAGTTATTGTGGATGGGATGAGATGCTTCCACCTGAAGTAGCACACATAGATGCTCGGTTCTACACATGATGCATGTTTACTAGGTTTTCATCATGGTACCTATCCAAAGTGCCACCGTAGTGGTTTTTGTTGGAAGACAATTTTTATTTTTACTATTTTCATGAATTTTTTTAATTTTTGGATTTTTTTTATTTTTTTGAGAAATTTTAAGCTCATGTTGAACCACATAGTGGCTTCAATGTAGATGATTCTTTCATAATGTTCCATTGATATCCTACTTGAAGAAGTTCCTTTGCCAAGATATGTGTAGTTGAAAGAAACTTTTGATATTCCTAATCTGCTTTGTTGATACCAGATTTAACTTTGTCTTTGTGCACACATGGTGATAGAGTGCCTTTTGAATCCTTATGATGAAGGGTGGCTGCCAGTACATGGTCAATGTGAGAATTGGATATCATGCATGGGGGAGTGGATAGAGTGTGTTTAGGAATAAAAAATGGATTGGTTGACAACTTGGAACCCTTGACTCTCCGAACTTGGGAAGATGAGAAATAATGGGTGGATACGAAAGTGTGTATGGAATTAGGACCAACTGCTTGATATAATTTGTACATCACTTGGGAAGCCTACTTTTGTCTTTGTGGACATCTTTGATGGATACTTTTCCCTTTTTATTTTTCCCCATAGTTTCTTTGACTAATGGAGTTTGATAGGGATAATCTTTCTTTGTAATTTTTGGTATCCATGTGTATTTGATTTGTCCTTCATGCTTCAATACTTCTTTTCCTTTGATGAGGTTCTTCTTGCTTTGATTTACATCCTTCTTTTGATGTTGGAACCAATTTTTGGATGGGGTGATGGGTGGATGAAGATTCATGACATGGTTGGTTGTAGTATTGGCATCAATTTCATCATAAGGATTCTCCGTGCTCCCTATGTTGATTTTTTCTTAAGACAAAGTTTCCCCCATATGGTGGTAGTATCACCTTTGTTCCTTGGTTCTACCTATTTGGAGATGTCTTGTTCAATAAGCATTCTCTGATAAATGACCACTACAGATGACGTGATTTCAATTTGCTGCTCTGCTGACTCCAAAATATCCTCTTCTATCTAACCTCTTTCTTTGAGTGGATAATGCTAGGTATCTTCATAAATGATGTCCTCGGTTTGAATTTGGGAAATATCTAATCTTGATTTTGACAACTCTGTTTGACTGGAGGAATCAATAACCTTCTATTTTTGTATAATAATATCAGGAGTAAAGGAATCGTGTTCTAAATGAAGATCATCTGCATGTCCATCCACAAAAAGCATCTCATGGGTACATGGAGGAGTATGTGCTATGTGGATATGATCATATTGTATAGATAGGAGAGTATACATTAGATAATTGTAGTAGTTTGGAGATACAAATTCTTCATCTTGAATGATTTGGGAATTGCTTTTGACATACTTTGGATCAGGTTCTTAACATGGGTCAATTTCAAATGATGGATTGCTTATAAAGGGTTCTTGGATATTCTTATTGGGAATGGGAAGTGGCTCAATATCCTCTTGATATTTGAGTGGATTTGGATCAAATGTTGAGCTAAGGATTCCTTTACTATCTGTAACCATGAGGTCAAAGGATGTAACCATAGACTTTGGTGAAAAATGTTGATCATGTTTTGGAATAAATTCTTGAGATATGCTCTATAACTCATTAGGTGATGTAGAGACATTTTCAACATGATCATTGGTCGATGGGTCATAGATTATGTCAATAGGATCAAATAACTCTAACACTCCTTGAAATAGATCATGGCCAAATATTATTGAGGGGTTTTTATAATGACCACAAAATGACACTTGATGCATGTTGATTTGATCATTGGATGGGGTAGAAACATCTTCAAGGTGCTCATTGATGGATAGATCTTGATCATTGTTTTCAAAAATTGTGGTGGAGATATTGTCAATAATATTGATAGTGGTTGAGTCTTGATTATTGTACCCAATAGTTATTACTTTTTGATCAATCAGGTCTTGGATGAGATTTTCGAGTCGAACACAATTTGATGTTGTGTGTTCCTTTATTTTGTGAAAATCACAAAGGTGATTTTCATTGTAACATGGTGGTTTCACTAAGGGATCTTGATAGTTTTCATAGGTTGGAATTGCGATGAGTTTTTCCTGCACCAACTATTGCATGACCAATTCAATTGGCTTCCCAAGTGTTGTGTATTCTCATTTGTTACCCTATAAGACTTGTACTTTAAAGTGACCTTGTAGTGATTGATTTTGGAGATGTGGTGATTGATCTTTGAGATCTTTTGATTGATCTTTGATATGGGGTGATTGGGTTTTTTGATGTTGTTGATCTTGATATCCAACCTCTTGGCATTGGAGATATTGTTCTTGATGTGGTTGTGGACACAACTCAACAATTTGATGGCATGGTTTAACCAATGGAAGAGTGCATTTATTTTGGAGTGAAGATGTCTCTTAGCTCAATAATTCAATTAGTTAGGCAAGTGAAGCAAGTTGATATAGTGAAATCTGATCTTAATTATGATTTTGACTTCTGATATAGTTGATTTGGCTTTTTTTCAAGCAAATTTGGAATGTACACTTGTGGTGTTTGCATGGGATCATAGACAAATTGATTTTAGACAATGTTCTAACTTGGGATGATGTTTATATTTGGCATTATAGGTTGAAATTGAACATTGTTGTGTTTGAGAATTATATTTCCTTGATTTTGCATGGTGTTACCTTGACTTGGATCAAAATATCAAGTTGTTAACATCTTGTTTGGACTTTGCACAAAATTTGTATGATTCGCAAACATATTTATCCCAAAGTTTTCCAAGTGTGGATTTGAAATGATCATGTTTTCAAAACTTGTACTTCATATATTCACATTTGTAATTTATGGATTTGATGGGATGATGTTGTTTTGTTGAAGACTCATGCATTGATTGTTTGGTTGATAGATTTGTAAGTTTGGACTTGGATTTAAATCTATAATAGGGAAAGGTGTTCCAAACTTTAGATTGGGAATGAAGCCTTAGTGTTGATAAGGAAGATATACTTGAATTATGGATGAGATGAAATAGAGACCATCTAGGGAGGTTTCTTACACAAAACATTAATTTTTGAAGAAATATTGATTTTGATTAGGAAGATATTCAACAATACCAGATTGAAAATAAGAAGATAATCAACAACATCAAATAGAAAATCAAGAAGAGAATAGAGATCCATTTCAGGAAGAAGAAATGGCTGACTAACCAGAATGTCCCCTAGCAAACAGGACCTTTTCTAATCCTATAAATCTTGAAAGACAAATTGGTGAGCCTCCTATGAAGAACATTTCACCCTCAGTTTTACCTACCTTTAGGGGAAAGAATTGAGAAGATCCTAATCAATTCCTTTTTGAGTTCAAATTTTTTTTCTAGACCTATGATTACACAAATGATAATCAAAAGTTGAAGTTGTTTCCTTCTACTTTGAAAGAGTTGGCTTTACAACAATTCATGGGTTAGGAACAATTGGAACTTGGCAGAAAATGGAAACCAAATTCTTAGACAAATACTGTGATTACTGTCGAGTAAGGGATAGGAAGGAGGAATTGTTTCGAATCAAGAAAATGAAGGATGAAAGTTTAGAAGACTATGTTGATAGGTTCTAGTTTTTTCATTAGAGGTGTACTAATGGGTTGGATAATGAAATTAGCAAAACAATTTTCCTAAGAGGAATTGATGATGAATCAAGATAGTCCTTGAATCTTATGGGAAAGGGAGAAATTAACAAGCTTTCCTTGGATGACATTGTTGAAATATGTAGAAGCTACTCTAGAACTGGGGTAGGGACTAGAAACTCCAGAAGAAACAAGGCTCATACCACTAATGTGTCAGAAGTAATAGAGGAATTAGTGAACATGAAGATTGATTTACTTCTTCATCTCAACATGCAAGGAGATAAGAAGAGCATTGAACCATTATCTATTTATCGCTCCAAGTGTAGGGGGAAACACCTTTTAAGAGAATTTCCATTGAATCAAGTTGATGTCTATGAGATTTTTGAGAAACCACACTGAACAAGTTCTTGTAATATTGTGGCTAGGATAAAAAGCAATCTGAAGAAACCACTAGTGGCTAAAGAGGAGATTAATTATATTGGCCAAAGACCTCAAAACATAGGGTATAATGAAAATCAAAGACAATATGGTTCTACATAAAACTGGAATCAAAACCCTTGGCAAAACCAAAACCAATGGATCCCTCCATATCAACCACAACCACCACCTACATATTGGGGACAACTTGAATGGATGAATCCCCAATGGAACCAATCACAATGGTAGGATAACCAACAACTACAATGGTAGTCAAATTAGCTATCATGGCAAAAAAATTAGACGCAGTTCCAACCATGGAAAAATCAAGGGAAAAAACATCCTTGGGGACCAAAAAACTCCTGCAATAAATGCTCCTAATACCACTAATGACCAAGTGAATCAACCTCAGCTACCAGCTCAACTAGTTGCAAATCCAAGAAATACTTGAAATGATGTGAATCCCCCTAATTTGAATGTAATTGATGTTAATGATATTCAACTGAGAAATCAAACTGTTTAATCTAAACCAGTAGAAAAAGATCAAGAAGGTGGGGAAGAAATCAAAACTTCAGCAAAAACACAAAAATTTGATGAAGAAAAAAATATCAATCAGGTGTACCTTACCCTGAAAGATTGAAAGAAGAAAATATCACTCCTGAATACTCTCAACCTAATTACATGAATGTTGTTGATTCTCAACTTCTTAGAGAGATAAAGAAAATAAACATTGAAATACCATTGTTGTAACCAATTAAGGACATACTAGAGATAAACTAGTTAGTAAAATCCCTTTGCATGAAAATTCTAGGTAGAAAGAAAAAGCTATCTCCCAAAATACAAGTAGGGACAAAACTAACTGATGTACTATCAAGATGATTGCTTCCTCAGAAATATATTGATACTGGAAGCCCTATAATAACCTTGAGTATAAATGGAGTGGAGGTAAACAATGTCCTAATTGATTTAGGAGCTTCCATAAATGTTATCACATTTGATACAGTTGAGATGCTAGGAATGACAACTATTCAGCCAACAACAATTGTTATGTAGTTAGTTGACCAATCTACTACAAAACTAGAAGGTATTATAGAAGAGATCATGGTTACCATTGACACATGGGATTATCCAGTTGAATTTTTGGTTCTTAAAGCCAAAAAGAAAGATTATGGATATCCAATCATCTTAGGTAGACCATGATTGGCTATTGTTGCCACCTTAATTGATTGTAGATCTGGAAGCATCATCGTATCAATTGGTCAAAAATAGAAAGAATTATCACTCTATCCACTAGCACAATCATTAATTCAACCAAATACTCAACTTTGGGTGGATGAAGATTTAGAATCAAAAGGCAATGGTATTGTGAAGTTAGCCATGGTTACTATAGTTGAACATGTTCAATAACATGAAGAACAAGAGTATACTTCAGAAATTGAGAAAGAAAATTGTCAAACAACATTACATGAACAACACTCTTGTCCTTTGAATACACTTGTTGAAAAATAAATTGATTCCAAAATAGACACCAAATAGATTGCAATAGCTAGAGATAAACCTCTCAATATTAACTCATCTTTATCCCCAACACAAGAAAAATAATTGAAGGAAACTTTAGAAAAACACACTGAAGCATTTGCTTGGGACTATACTGATATGTGAGGAATCCATCCATCAATTTGTAGTTATCACATTTATACAGAAGATGTAAGACCAATCAGACAAGGACAAAGGCGTATCAATCTTGTTCTTTGTGACATTGTTAAAGAAGAAATATAGAATTTTCTCAAAGTAGGGTTCATATACCCAATCTTTGATAGTCAGTTGGTTTCTCCACTATTATTGTCCCAAAGAAGAATGGTAAATTGTGTGTGTGCATATATTATCAAAAATTGAATAAAGCAACAAAAAAAGACCATTTCCCATTACCATTCATCGACCAAGTACTAGATAACCTAGCAAGTAGCAACTACTTATCTTTTCTTGATGGCTTCAGTGGATATAACCAAATCCAGGTAGCCCCTGAAGATCAAGTCAAAACTACCTTTACCTATCCTTGAGGTACATACACATATACAGTCTTACCATTTGGACTATGTAATGCATTAGCCACATTTCAAAGAGTAGTGCTTGCTATATTTGTAGATTTCACCACTTCCTATGTCTAAATTTATATGGATGACTTTACAGTCCATGTTAAAACATTTGAAGAGGCACTACAAAACTTAGAAAAGGTCTTACAATGCTATAAAAATCATAGATTATCACTAAATCATGAAAAAAGTTCCATGATGATGAAAAAGGGCATCATTATGGGACATCACATCTCAAAAGAGGGGATAAAGGTTGATCCCAAGAATGTTGAGATCATACAGAACATTGAGATCCCTAAGAACCAAACTAGTGTTCAAAGTTTTCTTGGGCATACTAGGTATTACAGAAGATTTATAGAAGGATTTAGTAAAATTGTAGCACCATTGTTTACCTTGCTCAAGAAAGAAGAGGATTTTGTATGGACTGGGGATTGTCAAAAATATTTTGAGACAATCAAAATAGTTTAAACAACTTCACCAATCATTAAAGGACCTGTTTGGGGAGAACCATTTCACATACATGTTGATGCATCCAATCTTTCCATTGGAGAAGTGTTAGGACAAAAAGATGACAATGATGTCATGCATGCAATTTATTATGTTAGCAAAAATTTAAATCCTGCTGAAAGAAATTATACAATAGAAAAGGAATTTTTAGCTGTAGTATATGCAATAAACAAATTTAGGCATTATATTACAAGTTACAAAGTTTATGTACACACAGACCATGCTGCAATTAGATATTTTATGAACAATGTTGTAGTAGGTGGACACATTATTATATGGTTACTATTGTTGCAGGAATTTGATGTTACTATCATAGATAAGCCTGGAAAAGATAATGTTGTTGTTGACTTTCTTTCCAAAATTGTACTGCAGGATGATCAAGAACTAGTGGATGACAAGTTTCTAGATGAACATTTATTTGCAATATCAGTTCATCCACCATGGTTTGTTGATCTAAAAAATTACCTTGTAACAAGGAAGTGCCCAAGTCACTTGAGTCATAAACAAAAAAAGAGGTTGATTCATGAAAGTTTCAAATTTCAGTGGATTAATGGTCTTTTTTATTTAAATTGTGCCTTGATTATGTTCTTCAAAAATGTGTTGCTGAGTTAGATGTCTATGATGTAGTACATGCCTATCATCATGAGCTTGAAGGAGGAAACTATTTGATGGTAAGGACAGTTCATAAGATCTTAGGAACTGGCTACTTTTGGCCATCAATGACAAGGGATGTTTAATTCTTTGTTAAACATTGTGATGAATGTCAGTGAATGGGAAGACCCACCCAAACAATGGAGATGCCATTTCAGCCACAAATAGCTCTAGAACCATTTGAAAAATGGGGAATTGATTTTGCGGGACCTGTTGATCCACCCTCCAAAGGGTGGAATTATATACTTGTTTGTACTAATTATGCAACAAAATAGGTCGAGGTGAAGGTATTACCAGCAACAATTGAGGATAAAGTTGCATATTTTATGTACAAGCAAATCCTTTAGTGATTCGGTGCACTGAGAGAAATTGTTTCAAACCAAGGGCCACAATTTGTATCAATAATGATGGAATCCCTTTTTCAAAGATACTAGATAGCCCATAGGAAATCTTCGCCATATCACCCTTAGGAAAATGGACAAGTTGATGTTACTAATTGAGAATTGGAGAATATCTTGACAAAAATTGTTTCTCTAAGGAAAATAGACTAGGCAGAGAGGTTAGATGACATAGTATGGGCTTATAATACCACATGGAAAACAACTAGATTCTCTCCATATGAACTTGTGTATGGGAAGAAACCAGTGATGCCAATAGAATTTGAATTAAGAACACTGAAAATTGCAATAGAAGTTGGAATTGATTTACCAGAGTAAAAAAAAGTAGAATTTTATAGCTCAACAGACTTGATGAAATGAGAATGGAGGCACTTCAGCATACAAAGGTGATTTAGAAGCAAAGGAAGAAATGGCATGATAAACATATTGTATCTAGAAAGTTCAAAGAAGGAGATTGGGCATTGTTATTTGACCCCAAATTTGAAGAGTTTAAGGGGAAGTTTCATACCATATCGCTAGACCCCATGAGATAGAAAAATTATTTGAAAATGGAGTTGTCCAATTGGTTTCGATTGATGGAGAAAAGAGTTATGCTCGTTAATGGTCATTAACTGAAGAAATATCATAAGCCAACAACAAAGGATGAATTTCTAGATGATCTACAACACAGAATTGAACATTTTCTCATGGAAGACATCTCTTCCATGAGAGAACATCTTTGAACCTTAGAAGAAGGCATGAATAAACAAGGTAAATTGAAAACCAGCAAATGGTAGTTTGCCTTGCAAAAAAAAGAACTAAATTGAAAACCAGTAAATAGTGGTTTGCTTTCCACAAAAAAAAAAGGATGACTAAAAACCAACAAATGGTGTTTTATCTAAGTTAACTTCTAAAATCTCTTAAAGGCTCTTGAAGAGCTCCCAAAAGCTCCTAAAGGCTCTTGAAGATCCTAAAGTCTGAAGACTTTGAAGACTCTATTTGACTCAATAGCTCCTGAAGACTCCTAAAGTTCCAAGCTCTTGAGAGCTCCTACAGGCTGTTGAAGAACTCTTGGAGGCTCCTAAATATCTCTTGAAGACTCTTGAAGAACGTAAAGGCTTGAAATAAATAGAGGTACACATTTAATGTGAATATTATTTTTGAATATTATTTTCTAAATTAGTTAGACTAATGTCAAATACGTAAATATTTATAAGTCTAGAAATCTCTGCCATATTGTTATTAATAATGATAATAAATGACTTTAAATCATTTCAAAAAGTGGCAGGACAGTTGATATAAGGAATGATATGATATTGGATGATGTTAGTAATAATAATGGATCTTATTATGATTCACTTGTCTTTCCAAAATCTTTCCAAGTTCATGTTGACAAGTGTAAAAGATGCCACCAACCTTGCAAATTAAATTGCAACTTCATTTTTTGGCGTGCGAATTGTCCAAAGCAATAAGAGAAATTAATGACACATCATGTCATATTCAAAATGGCTACTCCAAAAGCAAGGAAAAATCATTCCACATTTTGCTATGTAATTTAGTCCACCAATTGAAGTCTACCATTATTGACAGGAAGAAATGTAGAAAAAGAGGAATGTAGAGCCAAAAAACTTCACTCTTGATTCAGAAACTAGGAGATTGTTAAGGGAATCTAGATGGATGGATTTTATAATGAAATATGAAGGTTTTCAGCCAGAAATCATAGAGGAATTCATGAGAAATTTTCACGTGAATGTCACCAAAGTGGGGTGAAATCATTGAAGTCAATCTGGAAATAATAAGTGAAATTTCTAGAATTCCAGGTGGAGGAAAACCAATTAACAAGGGCTAAGTCAAATTTGAAAATTTGGTGGCAACATTTCACCAAGAACTAGAAAGAAGGGTAGAAATTCTGATGCATAAGGTAGACCAATGTAGAATAGCTCATCACAGTTTGGATGAACCATGGAGAATTGTTGCAACATGGCTCATGAAATTCTTCACCTGTGAAGGACAGTGTGACACTATATTAGGGCCGAGAATGTGACTATTGATACATTTAAGGTATGGACAAACAAAACCCTCTACTAGAATAAATCTGCCAACATTTTTGTTCCAACAAATTGCTTCCATGATTTTAAGAGTAAAGTCTAGAGGGGAGTCTTCCATGAAATGCCAAGGGTTAATTCATTTAATAACTAAGCACCATTTCTTAAAGAAAGAATCTGGGAAACAGGGTTGGTTAGAATTTTTTTCCGCACCCATAGAAAAGTAAAAAGGGAAATTCGCAAGGGGGCTTGCAGCAAAAAGGTCAAAGATTGAGAAAGGTGAATCTTCCAAGGGAGAACAGAAGAGGGGTAAAATAAAATTACAAGAATCCTCTAGGGTAACCCGTACTAGTTCCAAAAAGAAAAAGAAAGATTTACATGAAGACAGCCCTAGCCATGCTGAGACCGTTGTGTCCACCCCTAAAGAGACACCTACAATTCAAACCCCTATTTTTGAAAGCCTAATAGAAACTATTGTAGTGCATGAGGAAACTCACACACCAACGCATTCTCCTGAGTAGCATGAAGGCCCAATGCTAACTCCTGAAAGAACCCCTATTTTTGAAATCCATGACTCTGTTGAAGAGTCTAAGGTACAATCTGAAGAGTAAGAAGCATCAGAGGAATTTGAGCAAAAGGAGACCATGAGATCCCCTACACCTTCTCCGCCTTATGATAAAAGAAAAGGAAAAGAACCATTTATTGAAGAAGAAGAAATCCATGAAAAATTGAATGAAGAGGAATTAGAAATTGAGGAATTGCTAAGGTCTATGAAAATGTCCCAATTGGAAGCTGAATTAGAGCAAGAAAGGAAGAACATGCAATTCCTTGAAGAAAAATTGAGAAGAAAAGAAGAAGAATTACAACAATCCCTCAACAAAAATCAAGAAATGGAAAGACAAAATGAACAAAGTGAAGAAAGGTATAGAGAGAAATTGAATAAAACTTAGGATGCCCTACAATAAGCTAGTGTACAAGAATTAGCAAAAGCTAAGGTAATTACAAAATTAAAAGAAGAATTGCAGAAAAAGGAAGAGCAATTAAAACAACAATCTATGTGGTTTTACTCAAAAGAAGCCTCTACTTCTGGGGCCCCACCATGCTACCTTGCTCTTCCTCCCATTCCATCTGAAATTCAATAAAATGATCCACCAAGAACTTAGCCTGCATATCTCTCCCTGGCAGCCTTGAAATTCAAACAAGAAAATAATTAGCTAAAAGAGAAAGTGGATAAGCTAGAGAAAGAGAAAAATGAGATTGAAAGAAGACTTGAGCAAGCAGTAGAGATAAGTTTTGTGATGCTTTCGATGAGAAGACTAGCAAGGGTATATGCTTTGTTTCTTAGAGAGAATTTTCTAGAATGGAAGCTTAATCAATTAATTTTGGGGAGAAGCCTCGATTATCACAATGATAGATATTTTCTATAGGATTACTTCCATAGCCACCCTGACATTCAAAATCAAATGTGTGAATTTTTCTAGCATGGGTTTTTAATTGGAGATAACTATGATTCTCTATTGAATGTTTATGTTGTTGAGCTACAAATCAAGTCCTTTGTCTCCTTAATGTAGAATTAGGTTGAATGGTCAAGTAGAATGGAAAAATATAAGGAGGCTCATAAAAAAGTATGGTTTACCAATGAGGCTTGAAATTCCTCATGTAGAGAAATATATCAAAATGGTACGATCTGAGGTAAGGCTAAATCACATTAATCCTCTTTATGTTTCAAACTTGCTCAATAGTATATCTACATTCTAGAATATAGAAGGGACACTTCCCCCATTGGAAATAAAATCTTGTGAGGAAAGATATCAACTCATTCCTGAGTCAGTGAGAAGAAGAGAGCCAATAAGTATAAACAATATTAGATGGAGTTTGATAAGAGTTAGACATGTAATCACTTTGATTGAAAAGTAGCAAGAATTTTGGGTTGGCATGCAGTTCATAATGCCAATTATCATCATTCCCACTCCAAAGCTCAAGGAATCACCCAATGTTCATGAGGGAGTAATAAGACCATGGTTTGAAAAGCTAAGACAAAACCATGGCTTTTCACTCAATAGAAAATTGTCACACTAGTACAGGGAAGGAGTGTTTGACTATTGCATTTGGATGAAGGCACTAAACAAGGACAAGGAGACCACCATAATTCTTGATGAGGAACCATGAGGACATGGTCCATAACAAGTGGGGAAGAATGATGAGAGGCTCAGGGATACTTTCATTTAAATAATTTTATGTTTAAAAGACTTGTTATTTTTGTTAATTAACATGAATGGCAATAAAATATAGACTAATATATTTACTTACTTGTCTTTACATTTAGCTAAATTGGTAGATATATTTTAAGTAATGGTTTATGTTAAATGCATTACTTTATGATGATATTAATGAGATAATTATGCAGTGTTGATCTTTTCCTGCCATAGTTGTTATCCTTTTCTTAAGGGTTTTATACAGGATATTTTAAAGACTAATGATGAAGTTAAACTCCTTGTTTAATCGGGGGAGATAATCACACCATTGATTGGCCTAGTTGGATGATCAATCACTCAATTCCAAATCAAATTCTTTGTAGTCAGTTTAGGAACTTCTACTCCCAATGCCGATCTGGCATATTTCTCCATGTTTATTCTCAGTCCTATTTTAGTTCTGCTTTATTTTTATTTAAATCTCTAGTTTGAAAACCTTGAATCTTGGCAGGTAACACCATGTTGGGAATTTAATAAGGATATAGTTATAAATATCCATGTTTTAGTTTTACATAGGAGTTAGATAATTTAAATCAGAATTTTGTAATTTAATGGCAATAATTTGTTTTGTGTCCCGCAATCAATTTGAATGAAAGCAAGAAGTTAACTCAAATCACTGTGTTAAGAGATCTTGCCTGAGGAAGAGAAGGGCCTGCTCAACCAAAGGGATCGATCTTGTGTTGGTATTTTACTAAAGTTGTGTTATTTTTATTCATTGATATTGAATCTGAAGTATTAGATGTTAATTTTGGAATGTTAAGTTGTTGAATCATTTTTAGTTTATTGGATGTTAAATCTAGATAGTTAATTATGCTTGAATCACTTTTAAGTTTAGTTCATCATGGTTGGATTAGTTTGTTAGATTCGTTGTAAGGTTTATTAAATTAATCAGATTTAGATGTTGTTTGTAAGAATTAAGTTTGGTAATTATTTGTTGAGTTTAACTAGAAACAATGATGGGAACTTATGGAAAGATAGAATTGAAGTTTGTTGAAAAAAAATTCATGGAAATTAGTATTTATGTTTTCTAGATTAATTGTCATTTCCTTGCAATTTATTTTTGTTCTTAAAATAGCATTTAATTTCCAGCAAAAATTAAGATAGATTTCTTTTGAAAGAAAAATAGAATTGGATTTTTTATTTTAGATTAAGAATTAAAGTAAAAGTTAGTCTTCTCCATGAATCAGTCTCAATCAAGTCCAATGAAGTTAGAAATAAGTCGACAAAAATTTAATTTAGGAAATAAGATAGAATAAATCCTTAGGAATTAGTCGATGTAGTTCAACTCCTAAGAGCTCCTGAAAAGCTCCTGAAAGCTCCTGAAGGAGCCAAATCAATACCTGAAGTCATTGTTTATAATACAAAACCCCCAAAAATCTATGACAACCATCCTTATAGCATATAGCTCCGAGAAACACCTAGTTTGATAAATAATTGACTAAATGATGCAAGTTGTGACATCAACAACCTTTGCCATCAATTAGTTGTGATCTTTAGGATAAACTTGTTCAAAGAAGTGATAATTTAACTAAGTGTGTGAGGAAGGATTCATCCAATCACACCTAACTAAACAAATGACTTTGATTTGGTTTAAGGATGTACCCAAGTCTAGAATATTGATGTTTCCAAAGCTCTAAAGTTGTTTGTGGGATGAAGATGATGAATGTTTGGGATGAATGAAGTGTTTGATTTGATCCTAAATGAATCTAAGAGGGACCTTGTTTACAAGACCAAGATATTAAAGAACATGCTTTTCCAAAAAGTAGTTCAAACCAAAAGACCAATGTTTGCATGGAAGATCATAAGACAAAATATGACATGCATTGTCCTTTATCTTTTCTTAATGGATTCTTTTTACCAAAAACACCCTCTTGATTAAGTTTTCAACTAAATGTCTAATGTCTTAATTTCTTCTCGTCCAACAAAGTCCCTTATGTGGAAATCAAGGAAATTAAGGAAACATTTTACCTAATGTTGACTTTAGTGAGAGAAAAATGTGATGTAAATTCAAATTCTTAGAAGCCTCTAAGGATGAAATCCCAAGGGACAAGCAATAACACTTGGATTTTGTCAAAAGGTATTTTCTCCTCCTAAAAGGTTTGAAATTTTAGGTTCATGTTGAATGTTTGTTTTCCAATGTTTTAGATCCAAGCAAAGTGTTTTTATTCTAAAAACATGTACAACCCTATGGATAATGAAGAGATAGTTTGTTGAGTTCCCACTTGGATTTCTCCAGCTACATCTACTCTTAGCAGATGATTAGATGCTTGAACACACAATTTCCCCCTTATAGTGCACTTACTTCTCGGGTCAGCCAAGCATCAGTACCCATAAAACTCCCATGGCATACTTCTCATCTCTACTAAGAGCCATAAAAATATGAGATGACTTCAAAATGACCGTTCTTACACCAAAAAATAGATCAAGGATTTGGTCTTTTATAAACAAGAGGTTCTAATAAAGGTATTCTATTCGTGGGGGATCATCCATGTGGCAAGAGACCATTGCTTCCCTTCTTGTTGAAACAATCCTCATGATACTTGAACTTTCCTCAAGTATCCACACTTATATCCCAGGTGGAAGTCGCTTACCTTTAGTGTGTTCCTGGTTGGGTTGTTCCCTAGGGTGATTAATTTTTCCCACTAGGAAAGCCCTCTAAGGATAAACAATAGCAAGAAATCACATCTATAGTTTGATCAATCTTTTTTGAGAAACAAAGAGAGAACACACACGATATACCTAACTCACACTCGCAAACTTTGTTCAATTTTAAAAGCCCAATTGAAATGTGGAGGAAATCTTCAATGCAACTTAATGTCACCAAAAATACTTTTGATTCTCAAGATCATCGTGAAGCATGAGAAAAGTGCATATGCCTTTTTAGATGATATTAATTTGCAGAAAGGATTACAAAACATGGAAGCACATGTTCATTTTAACCTTCAAAGAAGAAATGAATTATTTTTAAGCACCAACTTTGAAGTGTGATATTTGCTTGTTCAATTGTTAAGTCTCGAAAATAAAGTCTAGTCAATTTCTAATGTTTAGTTTGAGCCCAACTTTGAAAAAAAATTAATCAATGATTAATTTTAAACCCAAAACTGAAGTGAGTTGGGCTAGAAAAAAAAACAAAAGCAAAAAATGGAAGCCCTAAGCATTTAAAAATGCTTTGTCGATTTCAAGTTCATTGCTCAAATTTTCTTCAACTCCAATCTGCTCACTTTTGCTTGATTCCAATGCAAGAGAAAAAGCACCATTTGTTTCTTGATGAAAACCCTACAAACATTTCAAATCTATGAGAAATAAGATTTATTTCAAGGAATTAAGATAAATAATAGTTGGTAGTCATAGATAAACATGAAACATCAGCTACGCCAAGATAGATAATAGTTGATGCAGATGTCCTTCCTGTTGCTTCTTGTATCCACTACTCTCTGATATCATCCATTGTAGCAAATCCCATACAAAGCTCATAAATCCAAAGAATCAAATTCAAACTTTAAATTGTAGATGCCCTTCTTGTTGCTTCTTGTATCCACTATTCTCTGATATCATCCATTGTAGCAGATCCCATACAAAGCTTGTAAATCCAAAGAATCATCTTCAAACTTTAAATTTGTTCACCATTCAAATTGCATATTTAATGTTGAGGGAATGAATGATCAACCAAACTACAAAGTAAATAGAGGTAGTGACAATAAAATAATAATATCCTAAAGCTACAAAAGAAGAAATGCATGAGGAAATGGAAAGAAATGCATGAGACCAAGCTCGTACGAAATCATGTGTGCCCCAAAAGCAACATTTATTATTCATTGTAGAAGCAACCACTAAAATGTTTGTACGATAAAATTATGCTACCTAACAAAGGTCCCTTCAATTCACTATTAAGCTAGAAAAATAGTAGAGATAAATCTCCACAAAGGTAATTTACTATGTGGTGACACCAACCAAAGAAAAAGAACAAAAAAATGTATTAATAGTGCAATTAATACTATATTTATTACGCCCACCTAGCAAAGCTTCAGTACACCATGAATAGAGAAATTAATGCACTTGAATGGATTAGGTATTGCAAATTGATCAAACCCACTAGAGCGCATTAACAATCTTGACTAAGCTATCAAACACCACGTGCTAAAATTCATATGACCAGAAGTTACTAGGAATTTCATCTTCAACTTTTGAAAGTACTTTGTGCATATGTTCCTCGTAATGATTTAGAGCTTGCAGACTGTACTATCACGTATGTTTAATAGAGATCTTTTCTTTTCACAGTTTTACAAATTTACGAGTGATCTAGCTTAGCCAACATTGAGCCTATGTGGAAACCTTAACAACAAATTTGCACTCACAAAACAGTGATAATTTTATTTTAATGCTTGTCATGCATTCACACCTCTTTCACACAGCCTACTTGTTTGAAAGGCATAGAAAATGGAACCTTTTATATGCTATCAAAATGACTAGAGTGTCACATTTGAAGCACTATGTTCAAAATATATAAGGACAACATATGCCAAATACGAAGCATAGAAAAAATGCATGAATTGTTTGACTAAATGCCCCAAATATATGGTTTTTATGCACTGCAATAATTGTAACGTTAGCCCAAAATGGAATCATTGAGAAAGGTTTTAGACAGTTTTGAGAAAATGCAATTGGCAGGTGTAAAATCAGCGAGCAAAATGAAAGCATAGAGAAGGCATGTGAACTATTTGATAGAATTCCTAAAGGAAATTTTATCTCATGGAACACAATAGATGCAAGATATGCACAAAATGGATTTATTTGGCTAGGCTTTAGAAACTTTTAAGCAAATGGAATGGCAAGTGTAATGCCAAATTTCACAACCTTTACCAGCGTCCTCACTACCTGTGCCTCAACAAATTCAAACCTCTTTTTAGAGAGATATTTTTTCCTCTTTTGATGAATTTAACACACTTGAGCTCCTAAACTATTTATCCATGCCTATGTTACTCACTTTAAAACAAGTTCAATGAGAACCAACTCTCAATATAATTGACAAAACCATCATTGCACTAAATCTACTGTTGTCAACCATATATGTTGTCCAGACTATTGCACTAATCACTAAATCTTTCTGCACTACTTATAAAGTTGATTCACTCAACTTTAGGATCTTTCTTGTTTTCAAAAAAAAAATCATTGTTCACTACTTTCTTGGTGAAGGAATTAACCTGTGAGTGTATGTTCTTGGTGCAGTGCACATTAGTTGTATGTAAATCTACGCCTTTCACTGTGAAGGGACACTTCTTCAACTTCAATGACAAGATATTTAAAATGAACCAGATCCACATTACTAGGAAATTTTTTAATTGGGTTCACCAAATAATTCTATTGAAAGACTTTAGAAAATTTCAAGCAAATGCCTTTAGTCGGCACATGAAGAAAACAACAAACAAATATTTTTAAAAACTTTCAAGAAAATGTATTTGGCAAGTGGACCATCGCACCCAAATTTATTAAAAATACTTTCAAAATAATTAGCAAGTGTAAAATCAAATTCCACAATATATGATCCTACAAAATATGGAAGCATAGACAAGGTAAGTGAATTGTTTGACTTTTGCTTTTCTTCAACAATCAATAACCCAAATAGAGAAGTGCGACCAACATCACCTGCAGAAGCTTATGATTTCCTTCATAGGCACACTAAAAAATTAGAAATTGTAGACTAGAAATGGTCCAGAAGATACGGTTGAGCATTTTATGAAAGGCTTTCTTTTAAGGTAAAAAAAAAAAGGTGAAGAAAGCTAGGAATTGAGAAAGGCAGAGTGAGGACAATGCCAGAAGTTTACCTCAAGCAAATTTAAAAGAAACTTATTTCTATCTTATCCAGTAGTTATAATATGACCAATCTTAATGTGAAATAAAAGTCATTCCAACTCAGATACAAAATCTAGAAACACAAGTAGCATATTAGATGGTAATATTTTCAAACAAGCATGAGCCTTGCCCTCCTTCTAGTGCCATATGTAAACCCTAAATCTTCATACTTCAAACAATGACCACAATTAGTTTAGTTAGTCAACTTAAAATAAGCAAACCTAGCATTCCTATGAAATATTCAATCATGTTAAAATATGCAAAATATATAAATAGAACAAAGACAACTAAATGAAAACACATGAAAACATGATCAAACCCTACCTCATAGTGGATTGGTGTTACTTTGATGTGAAAAGTATCCCTTTCCCAATCCTTGATAAGTTCTTGGATGATGGATGAAATGTGGATGATGAGTGATCAAGATGAAAATGCTTGAGATTGTGTATCAAGTTGTGTCCCCTAAATCAATAGAAGAATCCCCTATTTATAGAATAGAAGGATAGAAGAATGAAAGATAGGAGGAATGTGGGATAAAAGATAATCCAATGGCATTGTGCCACTTGTTAGCATTCCAATGGAGGGAGGTTGTGCACATTTTGGTCATTGTGCATGATAAATGTTATTAGGTGGATTTTGAAATTTTAAAAGTTGGCTTGTTGGAGGGAGAAGAAAGAATCTTAAATGCCAAGTGGGAGACATGTAAGAGACAATGTAAGAGGAGTTAATTCCATGTAGGAGGACAAGTCCTTTTGGAGGGACTTTTTGAAATTTGAAGCATATTCCCTAAAGATGTCATTTTGAATGATAATAGAAGAAATAATAAATCAAATAAATTGATTTATTGCACAAGTTGCAAAATCTAAAGAATTGGGGGATTAGATTAGCATTAATCATGATTTGATTAATTTTAATGGAGGTTAGTTGATTGTGGCATTCAACTTAAATATTTGGATTTATTTAAATTAAATGAGAAGATAAAGAACATTAGATATTTAATTAAATATTTGGATTTATTCAATTAAATGAAGGAACTTTAGGAGATTAATTAATAAAAATTGATTTTTTTAATTAAAGGGATGAATATGATTTAATCAGCTAAAATGATATATTTAATTAGATAAAGTTAAGTGGAAGGGGAAATATGATTTAATTAAAAAGAGGAAATATGATGAATTTTAATCAGATAAATATTATTTGATTAAAATGGTTAGTAAAGGGATGATTAAGGACGAAATGAAATTAGTGATTCTTGATTAGATGCATGTATATTTTATGCATCTACATTACCATAGACTTTGGAACTTGGTTGGCATTTTCCATGTTATTTCCTTAAAACCATAAACCTTGGGCATAAGCTTATCCTTGTGACTTTTAATGACATTAACATGCTATGAGAATTATCTATGTTAATTTTACATGTGGTTGAATGGATGTTACTTTAAGGTAGTTATGGATATGCAATTGTTTGTGTGTGCTAATGTCATTATCCAGGTTCCAATTAAGATGTTGATGTCAATGAAGCTTGCAAAATGGAAGAAACTCCTGCCAGCTAGTCGATTGCTAAGAAAGTCAAAAAATATGGTCATTAAGAGGTCAAAGGAGGGAAACTTCCAATGGAGGTAAATTCCTAGTTTGAATGAACGATTGTAACTACCTTTTAATGGCCATGTTTTTTTGTTGAGCAAATCTAGGGAGTGTTTTGTGCTAGATTTTCATTGGGGAAAGTCTACTTTGACCAAATCTGGCTAGATGCCCCTTTTCATAAGGTTGGATGTTCTGAGATTGTACTTGCATTTTCTAGTTTTAGTAATACAATTATATTGTTGATATGTTGTAATCGTGCTTTCAAGGGAATAAAATGATATTCTAATTTGTTGCATATGAAATAGCTTAAGGAAGACTCACTCAAGGGGGCCCACCTAGTGATATTTCCACCCATTTAGTTAAAAGTTTTTTTTTTTCAGCAATTTATTTCAATTTCAGCAGTTGACTGTTCCTACAACCACTAGAATTTTGTTTTGTGATTGTTCATGTAGCCAAGGCAGACAAAGTAGTTTCCTATCTTTTTGTTGAGCATTCCATTTCTGTCTTCCATTTCTAGTCTAGTTGTTGATTCATGCTCAATGCTTAAGTTGATTTCTTTCCAGCATTTTATTTCTAGTATCATTTCTTTTCTAGTTTATGGATGACTACAGTGGAGTCCTAGTGCACATATACTGCTGACCCATTTCAAGTTTATGTCCCTAGGTTGATAATGAAATTCACTTTCATGATGGGTAAGATAGCTACTTAGTACATATGTACAATCTCTAAGTCACAGCTCTAAGGGCTTAGTTATTGAACCATTAGAGGAGGCCAACATTTTTGGTGTTGTTCCCGAGGATGGTGTCAAGCTAGGAAGTTCTTTGGAGTCATTGATAGTTTCTTTTTTGTTGTAGTATTTTTGAAATTTTTTCTTAGCATACCCCTCATCTAGGAAAGTAATCACCTGTTATTCTTTCACCATTTATTTATGAGTTGGTTGATATTGAGTTGAATTTGCATGCATAGAGGTAGGAGAAGAGATGCTTATGGGATATTCCTTCCTAATGAACCTAATCCTGATAATCAGCTAGTTGAGTTTCAAAATATTCTAAGAGATGAAGAAGAAAAGGCACATCCTTTTGTTGATGCATTTCACAATTTAAACAGTTTTGAAACTTCCTCTAAGGACCAAAATCTAATTGAGAATCCATTTGCTTTGGAACTCCATCAAGCAAGTATGGCTGAGGAAAATACAAATAGACCCAACCAACCATATTTTCCATTTCCTATCACTCATCAGAATGAAGTTGATAACCTCAAAAACATCATTGCTTTGGTCCTTCCTAAGTTCTATGGGCTTGTCATAGAAGACCCTGACACTTTCTTGTTTGAGTTTGATATCCTCTGTAGAAGCTTTGACTATACCACTGATGCTCATAGGCTTAATTTGTTTCCTACCACCTTGAAAGAAGTTGCATTAAGATGGTTTATGATCTTAGGTATAAATACTGTGGAGACTTGAGATGATATGAAAATAATTTTTCTTGAGAAGTACAAAGAATATTGTAGGGGAAGTGATATAAGTAGAGATGGCATCTTTAGGATGTAGTAGAAGGAAGATGAGAGTTTGGAGGAGTATGTTTCAAGGTTTTTTTTTTCCTACAAAAATATCCACATCATACACTCAATGAAGAGTCTCAAAATCTTATCTTAGATGGATCAATGAAAGTTGCATGGATGCCTTGGACCTGATGGGAGGAGGAGATATCACCCAAGTTCCTTGGGATGATATTAAGAAGATATCTCAAAACTATTCCAAGGAAGCTTCAAATAAAGGAAAAGGTTACCAATCCTCTATGGGTAAATTATCCACCAATGGAGTTTCAAGGATGGAGATTACTCACTTGTTTGCAGATTTCAAGCAAGACATCATAAACAATCTGGCTACTCAGGTAGATACACTTCAAGAAAAGAAGAAACATGATGAGGAAGAGGAAAAGTTGGTAGAATATTGCCCTCATTGTAGAAAAAAGGACTACAAATGAAAAATGATAGCTAACATTGACAACAAGAAGATTCCACCTGAGTTCAAGTGAATCTAGGGTGATGATACATTACACAAAGGACACCATGGACCCCAAGACAAGGTATGCCACCAGATTCATTATCTTTTGTTGTGCCTTATTTCAATTCTTATGCATCTGGTAATCAATGGAAACCCTCATACCCATCCAACTATATAGGATATCCACCTTATCCTTGGAGAAACCCTCCAAATACCTAGCCAAATCACCAAAAATCTCCACCCCAGTGGCAACAATCTTAGGGGAATTGGTAGCCACCTCCAAGAAACTAGTAGTAGACATCCCAATGGAGGGGAGGACAATAATGGCCAAACTAGAAAACTAATTACATGCAGCCACCTCCACAACCTCAGCAGCCTACCATAATGCCTCCTCCTACTAGCTCAAGTTCTAGCACACCTAGACCTACTTAGTTACCAACTCATCCCACACCTAACCCAAATAACAAACCACAATAGTAGCCAGTCTACTTTGTAGATCCTAATCAATTCCCCGTATATGTTCTGAGTGTGAGTGGCATTCATCTATGTTCAGGAACCACTTTACCATCTCCTTCCACTTCTATCATCACTGAGCTTCTTGTGGAAGAAGAGGAGCATCAAAATGTCCCCATTCAACCAACTGTGCCTAAAAATCCTAAACCAGTTCAACAGACTGATCAAGATCCACCATTTCCTCAAAGGTTAGAAGTTGTTAAACAAAAGGAAGAGGAAACAACCTTTGACATTTTAGATCAATTGAAACACATATTTATTAAGATACCTTTGTTCCAAGCCATAAAATATGTTCCCATATACAACAAAGAAATCAAGGAAGCATGCCTCAAAAATCCAGGGAGGAAAAAGAAAGACCCCCCTACCGTTCATGTGGTGGGACAGTTGGTAGACATCATGCTTGGGAAAGTTATTGTTCCTAAATACACTAACCCAGGTAGTCCTATGGTAGGATTTGTTATAAATGGAATCCAAATAAAGAATTCTCTAATTGACTTGGGAGTAGTAATAAATGTGATGACTAAGGCTATCCTACAACAATTAAATGTTGCAAACATGAGACCTACTCCTACTATCATGTAGCTTGGTGATAGTTCCACTGTCAAACCAGATGATACAATTGAATACCTTGTGGTAACTTTAGACTCTTGGGAGTACCCAAAAAATTTCATGATCCTCTCCCCTAAAGCTACACTAGGAGGGTATCTCATTATTCTAGGAAGGTTGTGGTTAGCCACAACAGATGCTTACATTGGATGTTGATCAAGAGACATGACTATTTATGATGGCAGAAGCACTAAAAAACTTGTTCTCTACCCTCCTACTCAACCATCCCATGATATGGATAACCCCATATGGATACATGTTGGAGAAGAGGGCGAGGAATTCAATTCAATGGCACAACTCATGATGATAGGAAAAATTCCTTTCATGCAGCTTCAGGAAGAAGATGAAGTGTTGTCCCACATAATTCAAAACCATTGTGAGGTGCATGAAGATTCATCCACTCATGAATCTAGTTTTGTTCATCCAGTGAGGACACTTTTTCCTGCTCTTCCTACAACTAAACTTCCTATAGCAATGGATATTATTCATACATTGCTACCACATGAGTTAAAAATGCCAAGTATTAGTGAAATAGCTATGATTGAGTTAGCCACACAAGTGAAAGTTTCAAAAGGGAAACATCTAAATATTAATAGCAAGTTGAGTCAAGAGCAGCAGTTGTCCCTAACAAACCTATTGAAGACCCATCAACATGCATTTTCATGGAATTACCATGGCATGAAAGGATTGGGCCCCAAGCTTTGTACTCATAGGATATATATCAGAGATGAATGCACACTAGTAATGCAGCCACAAAGGAGAATCAACCCTACATTGAGGTATATTGTAAAAGGGGAATTAAAAAAATTATTGGATGCAGGATTTATCTACCCTATCTCAGACATCCAATGGGTGTCCCCCTTGGTAATTGTGCCTAAAAAGGGAGGTAAATGGAGAGTTTGTGTTGACTATAGAGAACTAAACTCTTCCACCAAAAAATATCATTTCCCCCTTCCTTTCATAGACCAAGTACTAGATTCACTTGCAGGTAAGTAATATTTTTCTTTCCTAGATGGATTCAGTGGTTATAATCAAACACAGATTGCACTTGAGGATCAAGAGAAGACAACCTTTACCTATCCATGGGGGACTTGTTCCTACTTAGTACTCCCATTTGGTTTATGTAATGCACCTGCAACCTTTCAAAGAGTAGTCATTAGTATATTTTTTAGATATCTCACATGATTGTATGGAGATATATATGATGATTTTACTACCTATGGTGTTGATTTTGTAGAAGCATTGGAAAATCTAAGGAAATTTTTACATAGATTTGAAGACCATAATATGTCCTTAAATAGTGAGAAATGCTTCATGATGATGTAGGAAGGAGTAGTCCTTGGCCACTACATCTCTCAAAGAGGAATTCAAGTGGACCCATCCAAGATTGAGGTGATTACCAATCTTCCTATTCCTGCCAAGCAAAAAGATGTTAGAAGTTTCTTGGGACATGCAAGACACTATAGGTGCTTCATCAAAGATCTCAATAAAATGGTAGCACCACTGTACAATCTTCTAACTAAAGATGTCAAGTTATAGTGGACTGGGGAGTTTGACAAAGCATTCTTTGATTTGAAAGTAGCCTTAACCCATTCTCCTATACTCAAAGGTCGTAATTGGGAGCTTCCTTTTCATATTCATACAGATGCATTTGATTATGCTATAGGAGTTGTATTGGGACAAAAAGAAGGAGAAATTGAGAATGCAATCTACTTTGTCAGCAAAAACCTACAAGGAGTTGAATTTAATTACACAGTGACAGAGAAGGAGATGTTGATGTTCATCTATGATCTTAACAAGTTTAGGCATTACATAATAGGATATCATATCTTTATTCATACAAACCATGCAGCCATAAGATACCTCATGAATAAGCCCTTGATTTCAGGTAGGCTAGCAAGGTAGTTTTTGTTGATGTAGGAATTTGACATCACCATTGTTGACAAACCAGGAAAGGAAAATGTTGTAGCAGAATTTCTCTCTAGATTGACTACATCAGAGGACACTCAAGTCATTGATGACTCTTTCCCTGATGAACATTTTTTTCTCCATCAATGTGCACACACCTTGGTATGCTGATATACCCAATTATCTAGTTACATGGAGAGTTCCTCCTTATTTCTCTCCAAAAGAGAGAAGGGTGCTCATTGAGAAAAAAATTCCTTTCTCATGGATTGCAGGTTGTTTATTCTACACTGGACCGAATCATGTAATGAGGAGATGTGTAAGGGAGGATGAAACATATGATATACTACATGCATGTCACAATGAACCCTGTAGAGGGAGTTTTTCAGCCAAGAGGACAGCAATGAAAATTCTTAATACAAGATATTACTAGCCCACACTTCCTAAGGACGTAGGAAAGTATACTAGGAAGTGTGATAGATGTCAAAGGATGGGTCGGGCAACTAAATTTGATGAGATGCCTCTATACCCCCAGGTAGTCATCACTTTATTTGATAAATGTGTGCTTGATTTTTTCGGTCCCATTGATCCACCATCAAATGGAAAATCCTACATCTTGGTTTGCATTGACTATGTCACCAAGTGGGTTGAGGTTAAAACTATGAAACATGCCAAAGATAAGGTTCCAGAATTCCTCTATGAGGAAAACTTCACACGTTATGTGGTTCCAAGAGAGATAGTGATAGATCAAGGGGCTTAGTTTACATCAACCCTTGTCACAACATTGTTCAATGAATATAATGTAAGGAATAGGAAATATACCCCCTATTACCCTCAAGCCAATGGCTAGTCTGAGGTGACTAATAGGAAAATAGAGGCTATCTTGACCAAAACACTGGCTATTCATAGAAAATATTGGAAAAATAGGTTTCCAGAAGCTATCTAGGCTTATAGGAACACTTGGAAGACAACCACTAGTTTCACTCCTTTTGAATTACTGTATGGGAAGACAACCATGATGCCTATTGATTTTGAGCATAAAACTCTTAGGACTACACTAGATCTTGGGTAGACATATCTGAGGCACAAAAGGACATAATCATACAGTTGAATGCTTTGGATGAGATGAGGAAGTCAACCCTTCATCATATTGAGGTAGTGCAAAATCAGAGGGTCAAATGGCATGAAAAATACATAAAGGAAAAAAAGTTTTGGATAGGTGACTGGGCACTCCTTTATGACTCCAAGTATCAATATAATGCAAGAAAACTACAGACCAAGTGGTTGGGACTATATGAAGTTGTATAAGTCTTCCTCAATGGTGTTGTACAACTCAAAATGATTGATCCTGTTAGATTCAAACTCTTTGTCAATGGTCACCAGCTCAGGTTATATCATAAACCAACTTCCAAGCAAGAATTCATGCAACAATTTATTCAACACCAAACCTTCGACCTTCCTACAACTGAAGGAAGCAAACCTAGTGTCCCTCCTTTTGACTAGTCAAGGTATGCATGTAATCACATCATAATGATTTCCATTTTTGTGGGAATCCACTTCTCCATCAATAAATCCATCTATCATCCATCTCCATTTTTCTCTCTCTTCCATAACTCCACCATCACTTCACTTCACTATCACTTCATTCCACCACCACTTTATTTAATTGCTCAATTATACTTTTAAAGCACCATGTACTTCCTTCCACATTTTTTGCAATGGCACTCCAAGTTTTCAGGTATGTGTGAAACAACTTGTTATATCTTAATTATCTTAGATGCATTTATTTAATTACAGTAAATTAATGTTGATATTTCACATAGCATATATTTGTACTATGCCCTATCACATCATCATTACCACCTAGCCTATGTAGACACATGCTCTAATTTAGGTTGAGGGGGAGTGTCAACCCATATGTCCACATTTCATACATGTCAGCAAATTTGAAATGAGCCAATTTGAATGATATAGGGAAATTACAACTTGCATGTGTGAAATAAATTGAACCACCACCATTTTTCTTGATGATACCCTTCATTTATGTTTCTTTATTGCCTTAGTCATAATCTTAAACATCACCAAAAAGGTAAATTTCATATGAAATTGTTGTTAGCACTAAAAAGGAGTTCCAAGAAAAAGGAATTGGGTTTTCAGAGAAAGATTGCAGGAAAGAAAATTTTGTAGAAGTGTTTGCTTGATTGTGAGCAGCTGAAACAATGGGAGGTCAATTGATTAGGAATGAACCTATAGTTCATGATGTGATACTATAGGATGCACTTTCTCTGACTGAGTTCAAGAACTGTGGATGGTTGGACTACTTCATGAAACTTGACAGCTTCAATGAGGACATTGTGCTAGAATTTGCACATACATTCTCTAATAGTAAGGCAATGGTAAAAGAGCTAGAAGTGATAACCACTGAGGAGAGAATTGCAGAGGTAATGGGTTTTCCTACTGACGAGGAGCCATACCCTACTTCTAGGGATGCAAGGTTAGATAGGGAAGAATTCACTAAACCTAGTGACCCTTCGCTAGTTGTAGATAAGCAAGGAACAAGGAGAACTTCTATGCCAGAGAAGTGGAAACAAGCAATCGTCCACATTGTCAAGTGTATTACTTGTGAGGGCTGCTAGTCATGCCTCCATTCTATACATTTTAAGCTCTTGAACCATATGATACATGGAAGAAGGATGAATGTGCCCAATGTGTTGTATAACCTCCTTGCAATCATAGCTGAAATGAAAAAGGTAGGAATAATTGTGTCTCCCATCATTGTTTAATAAAATTGTTAGTTGAGAAATCTTTATAAGAGGTGTCTGGTATGACATGGGAGGAATTTGTAAACATTGATCAGTTTAGACTAGAAAATGTGTGACCTAGAGGTCATCCTCAACCTTGTAGGTTTAGTAGGGATGAGAGGGTTGTTAAAACCACTCCTAGAGCTTCAACCTCTAGTGCAAACCCTAGCTCAAACCCTCCTACAACTGAAGCAACTATAGAAATTGGCTCCTCTAAATCAGAATATTCAGATGAGGAAATTTCATCCTCAAAACCTGATGTTAATGTTCTTCCCAAAACCCTAATTTGAACTGGGACTACCATTAGAAGAGAGGAAGAACAATGAGACATGCATAAATGAGGAAGGGGAAGGCCAAGAAGAAAATTCCAAATGAAATAACACGAAGCCCTAGGAAACAAAAGGTTGATGACACTGGTCTTCCTGTAGCCAAAGAAAAACATAAAATACCTCCTCAGAAATCAAAACCAATTGGGATAGCTATTGATATGCCCACAAAAAGAAGCTCTAGACTCAGGAGAACATATAGGGAAGAGACAAAATCCCCTATGGGGCCGGTAAATGTTGAAGAAAAATATTTTTTTGAAGAACAAGCAAACATAAGATTAGAAGAGCTTGCTGCTATTGTAGAACAAGTTGAAAATCAAGAGCAAGATGAGAATCAAGAACCAATGCAACCTGAGCAAGATGAATAACTAGAATCACTGCAATTGGTGTTTTTTGAATAGCAAGAATTGGTGCAAGGAAATATTTTTTTATGAAAACATAAACCTCCCACTTTTTCATGGAATCTTGTAGCCCTGAACCTATGGAGTGAGATGCAAAGGAAAGAGGAGTGGAAAAAGGAAAAATGTAAGCTATAGGAAGAAGTTAAAAAGAAAAATGTAGAAATTGAAGAAAAGAATGTTGAGATTGTTTCCTTGAAGGATAAAGTAGATAATGTGGTAGCTTTAGTACCCCAAATGTTGGCATGTAGAACTCCAAGAGTATATGAACTACATTTGAATGAGCAGAATCATTCATTTGAGTTGTCAAGGATTATTTCAAGTTTAAACCCTTCTATTGACACTCAACGTGAGTTTTTCTAGGCCTACCAATCTTCCCCACCTGAAGTTAAAAATTTGCTTAGTGAATTATACTTGCATAATTATGTTGTGCCTAATGATCATGATTGGAACCCATTACTATACATTGGAGATATCCATTTGAGGGCATTTATGTCTTGGATCTAGAATGAAATTAGCTAGGGGGGCAATTTAGAACTTACAGGGAAATAGAACTTCATACTCCCTTGCATCTCAGAGCTGAATCCAATAACTCTGCAGACATTTACCAAACATGGCACAAAATTATTTATTTCCCAAGCTACAAAAATAAGATCATGCATGTCAGGGAAGAAGCATATAAGGAATATGAGAAGGTAGCTACTACTACAGGGAAATCGATAATGGGGTACTTATCACAGAGGTGGAATAGTTTGAAAAATCACTTGAAACAAGCTAAACCCCACTCCTTGAAAAATTATGTTGCAGCATGCAAATGAACTGATAAATACATACAGATTGGGAGAATGAACCAATAGTATTGGATTCCATTAACATTTCATCCACCTGCTCTATTGTGGCTTGTACCTAATTATAGATATTATCAGTATGACATAGCTACAGAAAGGCCAAGGTGCAACAGATTGGAAAACAAGCAAGGATATTACTAGGACCCCAATTCAAATATTGTAGAGATTGATGTGGGATAGTTAGCAGTTGGTGACTTCAGAGCTTTAACTAGGAAAAGGAATAGTGCTCCCTTTGCTAGATGACTAGCAAAACATTAGGTTGGGGGGAGATGATGAGTCCAATAAATGGCTCAATTTTGATGGGATTTATTATATATTTTTTGTTGTTACCATAGACTTTGGCACTTGGTTGTTGAAATTTTCCATTTTACTTCTTTAAACCATAAACCTTGGGCATAAGCTTATCCTTGTGACTTTTAATGACTTTAACGTGCTATGTGAATTATCTATGTTAATTTTACATATGGTTGAATGGATGTTACTTTAAGGTAATTATGGATATGCAATTATTTTTGCCTGCTAATGTCATTATGAAGGTTCACATTAAGATATTGATGTCAATGAAGCTTGCAAAGTGGAAGAAACCCCTGCTAGCTAGTCAATTGCTAAGAAAGTAAAAAATATGGTCAATAAGAAGTCAAAGGAGGGAAACTTCCAATGGATGGAAATTCCTATTTTGAATCAAATATTGTAACTACCTTTTAATGGTCATTTTTGTTTTTTGATAAAATCTAGGGAGTGTGTTGTGCCAAATTTTCATTGGGGCAAGTTTGCTTTGACCAAATTTGGTGCATGCATAACTTCCTCCCTCTCTTTTCTATGCTTTCAATAAATGGCTTCCTTCTATTTTGTTGGAGTCGACTACCTAGGTAGTTAGGGTTAATTAGAAGTTTTTCCCTCTATAAATAATGGTCAGATTCCCCTTTTCATAAGGTTGGATTTTCTAAGATTGTACTTGCATTTTCTAGTTTTAGTAATACAATTATATTGTTGATATGTTGTAATCATGCTTTCAAGGGAATAAAATGATATTCTAATTTGTTGCATCTAAGTTATCTTGAGGAAGATTCACTTAAGGGGGCCCACTTGGTGAGAATTCCACCCATTTAGTTAAAATTTATTTTCTATTCAAAAATTAGTTTCAGTTTCAACAATTGACTATTCATGCAACCATTGGAATTTTGTTTTGTGACTATTCCTGCAGCCAAGGAAAATAGAGTAGTTTCCTATCTATTTGTTGAGATTTCCATTTCCAACACATTTATTGATGCTTAGTGTAGTTGTTGATTCATGCTAAGTGATTAAGTTGATTTCTTTCCAGCATTTTATTTTTAGTACCATTTCTTTTCTAGTTTATGGATGACTACAATGGAGTCCTATTGCACATACAATGCTAACCTATTTGAAGTTTACATCCCTAGGTTGACAATGAAATGCACCTTCATGATGGGTAAGATAGCTACTTAGTACAGATGTCCAATCTCTAAGTCACAACTCTAAGGGCTTAGTTATTGAACCATTAGAGGAGGCCAACACCTGTGTTCATCCATACCATCCCTATCTATACAGTCCAAGAAATAGGTGGTCCTACTTGTCCTATAGGTGACCACATAATAGGAAATTTTTTTGCATTCATGCACCTCAAGAAAAAGGTGATCCTGATCCATAGATAGGCAATCTTATGTCCTGTGTCCACCTATTTCTTTTTGGCATCTCAATATATAGGTGAGTCTGAGTCCTAGATAGTGGTGATCCCGTTAAACATAGAGGTGAATCCATTTACCATTAGATAGGTGATCTTGTTACCTAGAAAGGAAAAAAAATTATCCCCAGAGGCATATCCGCTTCCCATACAAAATCCAGAGAATCAATCCTTTGTCTCATGATTAGCCTATATCTTCCTCAATCTAAAACCATAGTCTAATCATTTTTCCTCTATATATCTATCTCCAAACAATCACTTTCATCTCATCAACCCTCATCAATTTATCCAAACATCATCCCCTTTGAGCAAGGAGTCAGCTAAATTTATCCTTCATTCATCCAACAATCATCCTCATCATTTTAGTTGTATCCTTGAGCTTAAGAATCTATCCCATCATAGCCCCCAATCCAATCCTAATCTGAGCTTCAATCCAATCCTAATTTGAGCTTCAATCAAATCCTAACATAAGCTTAATTTACATCCCAATTTGAGATGTATTCCATCCACATCCAAAATCTTCTAATATCGAAACAAATCTTATGACCCCTTATTCCACTTTATGCTAATCTATTCTATTTATCTTTTCATCATCTCTCCTTTACTTATAACTATCCATTCCCATCTTTTCAATCCAAATCCATCCAATCCATCATGATGAATCCTTATCCTCCATCAATGCAACCAAAAATAGTATTCAAGGGAAATCCCAATTACATTGATGATGATAACAAAAGTCTTATTGATCAAGATGCATATGATATAGATCCCTTTGATGCTATCATTTCTAGTAAGCTTTCTCCAAGCATCATACAAAATCCAATCAATCATCCAAGCAATCCCATCATGCCTTCATCCACACCTACTAGCAATCCTTATGGTACCTTTGACTAGGGATATCCATTATCTTACCCATCCACATATTTGTCATATCCTTCATCTACATCTCCCTCTTATCCATCACCCACATACTCATCTCATTCCACATCCATGTCTCCAAGTTCTTCTCCATCCATATCCTCCTATGTCCCTCCATCTTCACACAACAACACTATCACCTTCATCCCTAGTCCAAACTCTCCATTTTATTATCCTCCAATGCCTAATCCTCATCCACCATCCACATTCTCCTATCTTAATCCACCATCCCAATATTCCCACTTTAATCTACCATCCCAATATTCCTATCTTAATCCACCATCCCAATCTTCCCATCCTAATCCCCCATCCCAATATTCCTACCTTAATTCCCCCTCCACTTTCTCCAACATCAATCCACCATCCACATCCTCCTATCCTAATCCACCATCCCAATATACCTACCTTAATCCTCCATCTAATCTTGATCCCCCACCAATCCTAATCCCCCACCTACTCTTAGTTCTCCATCCAATCCCATCCATCCATCTAATCCTAATCCACCAATCCATAATCCTTCATCTATTCCCATCACCCCAACTAAGCCTAGAATATGCAAGTATCTCACTCTAGATGTTGTCCAAGGACTCATGAAAAAGAATACATCCCCAAGTCCACATCTTGAAGTCACGAAACCATGATTCCCCACTCCCCCATGTATGGTCGCTAGTGATGAGATCCTTCTCAATCCCACACCTATCATTACTATTACCACCTCTAGGACCACTCAAACTATTGAAACCATCAAACCCATAGAATCCATTGAATCCCCATCTTCTACTCCTAGATCCACCCAATCCATTGAAGACACCCAAATCCAATCCACTCCTCCCACTCCTAGTATCACCAAAATCCACTCCCATGAACTTCATGAATCCTCCATCCTTCCATCTCCCCCACTTGACGAGTCCCTCCAACACTCCATCATCATGCCTCCCACACACAATGAGTCATGTGAAGAGCTTGATCCAAAGCATACCAACATATTCCCTCCTCCACATCAAGATCCTACCATCCTATCTACTCCAACTCAAGATCATAGTCCCCCATCCATTCCATCCCATGATCCCCTTGGCACTCGAGATCCAACCAATGCATCTCCTGAGCCCTTATCAACCACTACCACAAATCCATATTCTATCATATCACCTAATCCCTCTCATGATCCCATCACTTACTCCTCCCGATCAAGATGTTGTCATCCCATCATCTCCATCTCATGATCCTCCATTGCCGCCTAACCCTACCATCCCAACACCACTTTTATATCACCTTAGTACCATTACACTCATCCATGGTGGTTTTCTTGTAGAAGAAAAACAAAGCATATACACCACCCATCCTCCTCCACCTAATAATGGACTCGCATCATGCTTCCAAAATAACAAGAATCCTACCATAGATTGAATACTAAAGATTATGAACTATCAAGGAAAAGGTTTAGGCCTTCATGAGAAAGGTATTTTAGATCCCATCCATGTCAAATAAAATCAATGTGCACAAGGTCTTGGATATGTATCTCAAGACTCACAATCCAAAATTTTTGGTACAACCTCCATACATCCTAAGAGATCCTCTTCCAAAATAATAGTAGGCTCTTCCCATCACTCTACCAAACCATTTGTCACCATCCCCCCTCCTTCATTTTATTACTTCAAAAAATCCATCCATCTACCTCCTTCATCCTCCAAATCCATTTTGGGTCCTTATGTCCCTCCATACACCATTACATATCCTCCATATACTAAGTCCATTTTGGGCCCTTATATCCCAAAATCACTTCCTCCATCTCATCCTATTCATCATCTCATCCATCCATCACTTATCACTAGCACACATCATAAAAATCCTAACCCCATAATCCCTGATCAAGATCAACAAATACACCCCTCCATGCATGCTATCTCACATCCTCCATCCACACATCATCTCCAAAATCATACCTCTACTATTCCATTCATGTTTCCTCCATCTCATCCATCTCCTCATACCAAACCCATTACCATTAGAAGCACTTTGGATGCCAAAGTAAAAATGCATAAATCCAAACATCCACATGAATCTAAAGATCTTCATGTCCCCTCTAAATGACATGATGAAGAAAAGAAAAATATAATCCAAAATCCAAATTAATCCCAATGGCTACACAAGCCTATTAAAGAAAAAATCAAAACTAGGTGGATCCCAAAGAAAAAAGATGATATTCATTCAAATGAAAAATCTATAATAACATCCAAAGTTGCTAATCCAAAAACTAATGATTCACATCCTCCATCTCCTAAATCTATTTTTGGTCCTTGTGTCCCAAAAATCACTATACCAACTCCTTCATTATCCCCACACTCTTCATCCATTAATCCCCATATCCTTTCACATCCATCACCATATGTGTCAATGTTGGTCCTAAAAAAATTCACCCATCACACATCCACCCCATCAATCCATCCATACACTTTCCAATATCACATCCATTATCCCACATATCTCCCACATCAAATCCCTCTAATCCATTCCCTTTCATAATACATCTATCCTAATAAGGTTGTACCAACATCCAATAGTCATTTCACACTTGCGCTCTTAGTACCTAGTATGGAACTTGATACTTGAGTCCATCTACATCCTTATCACATTTTTTCCAACTCCATTTTTACACATCCCTATCCTTACCCATTTCCCTCCACATACTATCCAAAAAATCCAAAAAAGTTTTTAAAAAAAAGAGAGAGAGTAAAGAGAAATTTTTTTCTAATGGTGAAAACTTGGAAAACAAGTGCCTTGGATAAGTACAATGATGAAAACTTGGAAAATAGGTGTCATGTGTAAATTCCCCATCCATTTTCTTTCTACACTTGGGGGAAAATTCACACTTTGCATCCCCTTCACCCATCTCCTTCATCCCACCTATCTTCCATGTCCTACCCATCATATCCCATTTATCTTCAATCCCTCCATCCTACTTGTGATCTTGATAAAGATGGAGGCACCTCTCTATGCATGCTTTGGACACCTCTTGGTATACATCCCCCTTGTCCATTCATTACCATATTCCTTATCCTCCCCCATCCACCTTCCTTATCCATGCATCTTATCAGTATCCATTTGCTTCCCTTGTCCACCCATCATGCTACAATGCATATCCTTGTCTTATTTATCCATCCTTTTATCTTTCATACCTCTTGCCTCATCATACATAACATATCTACTGTGGGGCATGTTCTTGTTACTTTGTGACATAGTCCTTGGAGACATACTTCATCTACCCTATCATCCCTTCCATCTTCCAAATCCTTACCTTCCCATCTATCTATCTAGTAAAATTTTCCATATCCAAATCCTTATCCCTCTATCCTTATATCCTAGCATCTTTCCATATCCCCATCTTTATCTATCCATTCCTTTATCCTTATTTTTATTCCATTTCATAATCCATTATCATTGGTATCTATCCACATGCTTCACCCATCCAACCTGATTCCATCCCTCCTAATGTCATCACTCCCACCTCTTTCACACATCTTTCCAATCTCCTATCACTTTTCATCACTCATCTATCCATCATATCATCCTCCCAATTCATCTTTTGATGATTTGGATAACTATCCCATCCCTAAGCTTCACCTAATCCACATCTTATTCATATCAATGATCTTATCCATAGGGTCATTCTTGTGTCATCATGTAGGTTCCACCTTTGCATCCACTTATCATGGTTTCCTCATCATCCCATATCCATAATCCATCATTGTTCTTTTGTCAAACTGTGTTTCCTTTGTACTTTTACATAGGCAAGGTTAATCATTTGATCAGCCCCTGGGGCATTTTTCCATCTAGTCTATTTCTTCCATTTGTGTCTCCATCATCCTATTTTTTCTTTTATCCATGGTCAGTTGTCAGTATTTTATCAAACTACAAGGTCTCTACACTTTCACGTAGGCAAGGCCATCAATCAATGAGCCCCAAAGACCCTAGGTCTATCCTTAGGGTGTGTCTTGGTCATATGTCATGTCATTAGGTATGTTCCTATCCAACTAGTTCTTGACAAACATATCCATTGGAATCATAAGGTTCAATATGTTTTGAGTATCTTGAGTCATGTCGATCAACTAATCTACCCTCCATCTATAGTCTTAACAAGATGTAAATTCCTTAAACCAAGTTGCAACAATCCCATCCACCTATTGGTCCTATGGAAAAGGATATTTGAAATTTTTTGTGATATTTTGGTGCTTTTGTATTTTTTTTTTATCTTTTGAGCTTCCTATTATACCTCATCAAGGTTGCCACGATCCATCATATCATGGTGTACTTTGACTGGTGAACATAGGGTAATATCTTTATTTTCTATGTAATTGTGTTTTCCTGGTTGTCCCCCATAGTACCCACCAAGATCCTTTGTGGTGTTGTGTTACATTGGGGAAACCTCTTGTGTTTTTGGTTTTCCAACATTGGCCCTACCAAAGCCCTTGTGACTTTGGGATGTTTGACTAACCTTTTGTTTGTTGTGTTAGTCCCATGCATGTGATATGGAGTTGCCTTGGTTACTCATACTATGGTGCATAGTATCTCATGCTATATCGAATTAAGTGCTCATTACATGACAACATAACACATAATAATTAAATTTCTTGATTTGGTTACTATCCATTCATCTCCCCATCTACCATCCTCTCATTTAAAAATCCACCCATCCATTCACCCTAAATGTTTCTCATCCATTCATCCTTTATCACTCATCTATTTATCCTATGTTTTTTCATCCCTCCACTTCCTCCATCCTCATCATATCATCATCTCTTCAATATTCTTAGGATAATATAGATTGGTTATTCTAAGCATCTTTTCATCCATCCTCATCATTTCAACATCTCAACAATCTTCTTTGGATAATATAGATTTGTTATTCTAAGCATCTTTTCCTACATCATCTTCATTCATTTTGGAAATCTCACATCTCAATCCCACCCTCATCCATTTAATCTAGCACAAATCATCTAATTGCACCTTTGGCCTTGTTCCTAACCTTGCTACAAGCCTTGATCCAATCATCATCATCATTGAGATGTATCCTTTTCTATCATTTTGCATTGTTTTGGGATATCTTATTCTCTCATCAACAACACTCCATCTATCATCAATCCATTTAGGCTTGTAGCTTGACTGGGGTAACATCATATTTGTCCTTGAATCCATTTGTACTTGCTTATTTCTCATCTCCTCCTATCATTATCTCTTTCTCCTCCCATTCCATATTTTATCCATCATTTTGCAACACCTTCCCCATCTACTCTCGCATCACCTCATCCATTTCAAGAGCACACCCTTTTTCTCTTCAACCTGCATGTCCTCTTGAGGGGGCATCCTAAATCCCTAATCTTTATCTTCACTCCCATAATCTTTCCCCCTAGTCACTCATTTGAATGACTGGTGCAACTTCCCTAATCTAACCATCTTATTTTAGGTGCTATGTTTTAATTTTCTTTGAAATGATGCTACTTTGTAACACCATCTCAAAGAGAGTAAAAATGTAGACACTAAAAAATTGACCACTTTAGTTTGGTTAATTTACCCCCAATTCGACTAATGTCATATCCTCTATATTAATTAAATAATACACTATTATTTAATTAATATTCATTATCCCTTATCCCTTCATCCTAAATTACTTCTTCCATCATCTTTAAATCCTAGCTTCAAGTAAATAATTACCTTTAATTATTTACTCACATCCCTTATCCCTTTCCTCTAAATAATTAAATAAATAATCTATTTATTTAATTCCCCTCATGTCACATCCTCCATAACCTTTTTCTAATCCTGATTAATTTGCACAATCCTAGATTAAGGATGTGCACATTCCTAATCCTTGATTAGTGGGGTGTCACATCCTCCATAATATGCAAGTGGATCATTAATCCTCATTATCCACCTAATCATTTTCCTAATACCTCACTTACACAACCTAATCATTAATTAACTATCCTAACCTATTTCTTGGTCAACTCTCCCCTTCCCCTAAGGAATTTTTATTTCCTTTTTGTCTTCCCAAGGTCCTTTTGAGGAATTTTTAATTCCTCTCTCATCCCCCAAGGAATATTAAATTCCTTTTCTCTTTCTCAAGGAATACTAAATTCCTTTACTCATTCCCATGCATATTAAAAGGGAATTTTTAATTCCTTTGGTCAACCTTTGATCTCAACCCTTGATTCTTCCTCCTCCTTTCAATCTCCATTGTCCATTCCATCTCCCTTGGTTAAATAGCTAACACTTAGCCATTTTTGCATTCTAGCCATTCTCAACCATCTCATGTACATTCAAGCTCTCACACTATCTCCATAACCAAATCCACCATCCTTGCATCCAAATCAAGAAAAATTAAGCCAATATGTTGTCAAAATCGATCTAGGAGTACACATATCAAGCCATCAAAAAGGTAAAACAAGTTCATCAAGCTCAAACAAGGTAAATTGATTTTATTTTCATTTTTAAGTTTGAGTTTCATCTTTAGCCCAATCTTGAGTGTTGTCTTTGATTTTTATCTCTTGCTTGAGTTTATTTCTTGCATTTTAAATGGGATAAAAACAATACACACAAGTATCATACTCAATAAATCTTCCCCATTGCCACCTCTCATGAGCCACCCTATTGAATATTGCCTCCATTTGTGGAAAATCCTATCTCAGACCAAATTGTCGTAGTACCCACACTAGAAGATATCTCTCAACAATAGCTTAAGTTTTCCCTATCAAGTAATGCAACTTCTGAAAGTATGGCATGTAGAGATGATCATCCTCCCAATCCTCATAGTTAATGTATAGTTGTTAGATGAAGGTATCCATCTCATCGATAGCTCTCCTCCAATGATCTAGCTCACCCATGTGATGATGTTGCTAAAACCCTACATACATAAATATGTAAGACATATCTGACCCTCATTTCTTGTCACATATTGGTTGCAACACAACAATGTACTCAAATTCCCATACATGTAGTAGAATCACCCATGTGGCTAAGCTATGCCCATCTTTGTACACCACATAATGAAGCTCTTTATACAGATCTCCCAACATTGCCACCCCCAAGCATACACTATACCATGCTCAAACATTAGATCCATAACTATTGCCCAGCCAATTGCAAAATCCCATGATATCCTATCTAGCATTAGAGTCCCAATAATCAATGCAGCCACAAAAAGAATGAGATTTGGCCATATCCCCAACCTGACATCCAAATCTAGCTCTACACCTCTGACCAAAAGATCTCGCCAGGAAAATACATTCTGCAGTCTAGCCATCGCCCCTAGATCCAATACTCTACAATCTCCCTGCAAATCGATAGCTATAAAATTTGTCACACATCCTCCAGTGTGATGGTAGCCTCCCCTATCAACAGATGAAAGATGCTAGTCTCACAATGCCTATGCTCTTCCAATGCTATCATAAGAGACATGTGCACCCGAATCCGAGGCATATGAGAAATAAAGAAAAACCTTATCAAATGTAGCCAATCCTCCTGATCCAAGAGGATCCAAAAGACCAAAAAAAATCACAATCTCATAATCAGATGAAACCAGCTCCATTGCATAGGGCTCACCTACACAATCCTGATGCAACTTGAATCATGTCAAAATGAGATTGTACGCCCGAAATATGCTTAGTCAAAGTTTGGTCAACATGAGGTCAAAGCTGGTCAACCAAAAAAATTAATGATCATGGAGCATTTCTATACAATTTCCATCATGTAGATCTCACTGATAGCTTTCTGATGCATTTTGAACGGACCAAATCTGAGTCTGTATGTGGAAGTTATAACCAATCAAAGTTGTGGTCAAACTTGGTCAAAGTAGTGACATGGCATCACCAAAACTTGACACTTGGAAAGACAAGTGGTAGATGACATAGCAAAACTAGTGAGTTGGCACTGACATGGACCAAATAAGTGGAAAAAAATATGGATTAAACCATATTTGTTAAAGAAAAAACATATGGTTTAAAAATTAAAAGAAAAGAGGATTTGGTGGGATTTTATCCCTTAAAATTCTCTTGACTTGCCCATAAAACAAGGAGAGAAATAAAGCCCGTAAACTTATATTTCAACAAATTAACCCCTTTAACCACCTTTCTCATATTTCAACGAATTATAATATTTTAAGGGACTTAAAATAATTGGTTAAAGATTTTTATGATTTAAAGGAGGTTTATGAATATTTTCAAATATTTTTATATACAAATTAGGGGGATTATGGAAGATTATTACTTTTCATGGGTGACATGGGCTGATTTTCAAAATCATATGGTTCTAACCATATTGAGTAAATAATTTTGTACAAAAGGGGGGGAGTTTTGGCTTGAGAATTAATCAAGTTTACTTGGAGAGATAATTCCAATGTGAGAATTTTTGGACAAGAATTACAAGGTGTTATTATATACCAAAATTATAAAAGTGGGAGAGATTGTGAGGAATTTTGTGCAGGTTTTGAAGCTTGAATATTGTAAGAAGGAATTTTTAGGTGCTTGGCGATATTAATGAAAGTGGTCCAACATTGAGAAGCAGACCCAGAGACATAGTCATGATTGGACGAACTCCATTTTCAACCTACGTCTGTTCTTTTTTTCTTCCATCTCACTCTTCTTCTATCTCCTATCTTACATTCTCTCTATTTTCATTTCAGCCTATTTTTCAATTCAGTATTTGATTTCTAATTACAACATTTTAGTAATTAGAAATTTCATTTATATATGTAAAAGTGAACCTAGCCTATAATTTCAATGGTTAAACAACATAGTCACACAATTATGTTTGGATCAGGAATAATTGTAGTTAAGGTTAAACACATTTTCATTTTAAACTGCTAATTATAGATCAAAGTGGTATCAGATCTTCTTAATAGGAAATTCCAAAAGTGAATGTTAACTAGGTTGAAATTGAAGCAAGAAGAAGGTGCACTTATAGAGTTCAATCCTGAGATAGGAAAATGAAGGTATTTTCCATGATTAGAAATTGTAGCTAAACAAAGTCCTACAGAGCTTGATGAGAAAGCTTTCTAGAAAGAATTTCTCAAAATGAAGGATATGGTGGAAGTTCTTTTTGAAGAGGGACAAAAGTGACAAAGGAAAAAGGAACTCAAGAATAGAAAGAAGAATGAAGGTGAATCCACTTCAAAAGAAGACAAAGGTACAAGATTAGGAGGTGGTCGTAACCCTCCTGAACCTCCATCCCTATCCTCTTCATCTTCTTCATCCTATTCTTCTTCTTTTTCTTCTAAAAAGAACAACCTATACAGTTTGAAGCTAATACACCTTTTTTAAAGCTTGATGTTAAATTTGAATTGAAAACTTATAATGGAGAACTAGATGTAGATAAACTTGATAATTGGATAAAACAAATTGAAGTTTATTGTAGAATTCAGAAGTTTACTGAGGATTCTCAAAAAATCCAATTAGCCACTCTTCGCCTAGGAGGAACAACCTTAATCTAGTGTGAGAGCAAAACTCGAGAAGATCTAAGTCGATATGGTAAAATTATTTCTTCTTGGTTTGAGTTTATAGCTGCATTAAAGAAACATTTTTACCCATTAGGTCATATGCAAAAAGTAGTGATGAATTGGCAATCATTGAAGCAAGAGAAAAGACAAAGTGTACAATAATATACACAAGAGTTTAGGAAGAAAGCTTTAATTTTGGACATTCCATTATATACACAAGAAACTTTGTTAAAGTATATAGGTGGAATACATGAAAAATTGAGGCATACAATACTTATGTTTAATCCAACTAACCTTGATGAAGTTATTGTGCAAGCCATTCATCTGGAAACAAGCTTGTGGAATAGCCATGATGGTCTCTTAATGGACTCCAATAAACATAAAGGGAATAGAAAGGGAAGGAGAAAATGTAGTGGACAACTACTATAAAGAAAGAGGATAAGCCTTATTGCTCACACTTCAAGAAGAAAGGGAACAGAGATGCAAAGTGCTAGAAATTGCATCCTGATCAAAAACCAAAGTGGTTCAAAGATCGAAAGGGTAAGAAAAATACTGCAACTATCGTGAATGATCTCAGATCATATTTCAATGATGAAACCAAGATCACAGTTGTGGGTGTAAAAGGTAACATTCCTATTGTCAGTACTAGTTACCATGCTTCTTCTATAAAGTGTAATAAAGTACCTATTGAAAGTAAGAGGAATGAATTATTTTATATAAGGGCTATTGCAAAACAAAGTAGAATTGATACACTCATAGATAGTGGATCACAAGTAAATTTAATATCTAAACAAGTTGTTAAGAAATTGGGATTAAAAACAACTCCTCATCCTAAGCCATATCCATTGGGTTGGGTGCATGATAATGCTTGGCTACATGTGTAAAAGCAACGTAAACTCTAATTTGCAATTGCATCCAATTTTGTAGATGAGGTAGAGTTAGATGTAATTATACTTGACATCTATGGGATGGTTTTGGGAAGTCCTTACTTGTATGACAGAAAAGCCATTTTCTATAGGGAACATCACATGAATAATGATAGATTTGTTGTAAACACAGGGCATATGAAGATGATTGTAAATGCAAGCAATAAGTTAACTCTTATGGTTGTAACAGCTAGTGCTACTAAGCATGATGATGCTAATAATGATAAGGTGTCACAGATAGCACAGTGTGAGGATCAATTGGAAGCACAATTAAGCCTTTAGCCAAAGGTAGTAAAAGAGGGTTTGAATGATTCATTTTCTAATAATGTTCCTATTTAGGAGATATGGCGCATTGATACTTTTTCCTTCACATCAGTTTATTTAGTATTGTTGCTTGTTATTCTAATGGTTATTTCTATGTGGATGATGGATGTGATAGTGAATATTGATGAATATGCAGATAATTGTATCAGATATGCTATCTTATTCTTCATCTTGTTTGTGGTGAGTCAGATGATCAAAATTCTAGCAGGGTGGATAGATGATATTGGGCAAGTGAGGCAACAATGCCCTCAATTAAATTCTATGTAAAAATAGAGTTTTGGAGGTCCAAAAGCTTCTCAATTGGGAGGAATGATCTAAGAGGATCCAGAAGACCAAAAAAAATTATAGTCTCAAAATTAGGCAAAACTAGCTCCATTGCATAGGGCTCGCCTACACGGTCCTTATGCAACTTGAATTGTGTCAAAATGAGACTATACACTCGAGATATGCTTGGTCAAAGTTTGGTCAACATGAGGTCAAATCTGGTCAACAGAAAAATTAATGATCATGAAACATTTCTATACAAGTTTCATCATGTAGATCTCACTGAGAGCTTTCCGACACATTTTGAATGGACCAAATCTGAGTCCGTATGTGGAAGTTATGACCAGTCAAACTTGGTCAAAGTGGTGATGTGGCATCACCAAAACTTGATACGTGGTAGATGACATGGTAGGACTAGTGAGTTGGAACTGAAATGGACCAAATAAGTGGAGAAAAAATGGATTAAACCATATTTGTTAAAGAAAAAACATGATTTAAAAATTAAAAGAAAAGAGGATTTGGTGGGATTTTATCCCTTAAACAACATATTCACGCAATTTTGTCTAGATCAAGAATAATTGTAATTAAGGTTAAATACATTTACATTTTAAACCACTAATTACAGATCACATCCTCTGGCATCAGTCTCTGTCGTAGTGTCCCCATAACCCTCATCCATCACTCATTTGACTATAAGACCTTCAAGTCCTCCTGCACCATTACACATGCTAACATCAATCCATTTAGTCAAAACATAACCTTTATCTTAACCTAATTAACCAATTCTTCCATCCCCTATGAAATCACATCCCAATGTAAGCACCATTTTCCTAAATGTAGGTGCTCTAACTTTTAACCCAAGCACCACTTTATGCAGGCACATCAATTCCCCACATAGGCATGTCAATTTTTGACACAGGTGGCACATAATGCACGTGTTGTTTTCCAACCCCTCCCCCCCCTTAGCACATGGATGTCACATGCATGTCTACAGAATGCAGGCATTGTGATTTTCAACATGGGCATCGAAATAGACCGTAGGTGCTGATTTTTGCAAGCACGATTTCTTGGCACGAAGGCACCGCAATTGTGCCCTTAGGCACCATTTCATGAAATGAAATATTTGTTTCCCAAACTTTGACCCCTAGTTTTACCTAACTTGGACCCACCTAACCTAACCTAGACCTAAGGGATAGATAGTGTATCAACTATCCCGCGTCCTCCACCCACTGATACTCTTGAACTCACTCTGCACGATACATCTCACAAGGAATCTATGCCATTGCTCTTCTTTACCACCTCAAATTCACTCCTCCAATCAAAAGTGGAAAAGGACCTTTTGGGCCCCTCCAAGCCTATTTATAGGCTATTCAACCCTAATTAACCACTAATTAAGCCTTCACCCTAATCTCTATTCTATTGGCTACATCAAAAATCTCATTCTTCATCCCAATTTCACCTAATTTCTTTGTTTCTTCTTCCGATTTTTACTAACTTTGTCTTCTACACCAATTTCCTATCATTTTAGCCTACCTTTTTCGAGACCCTAACCAAAAATATTTTTTCAATTTTTTTCTAGTTAGTCTCTCTAGGGGGCATCACTTCCTAATTAACCCTTCATCCCACTAGGAAAAATTTAAAACTTCTTTGACACGGTATCACTTTGGACACTACATAAAAGAGGGGTGAAATGTAGTCACCCCCAATCTGACTTTACTTCATCTTAATTAATTAAATATTTTTATTTAATTAATTTACCCATTTCTTCTTTCCTAATTAATTAAATATATTTATTTAAATAGTCTACTTCTCATAATTAATTAAATATTTTATTTAATTAATTATGTTATTTACCTAAACCTATAGTTCTTCTAGTCAATTAAATAATTCTCATTATTTAATTAATCCCACCCAAATTTCTCTCTTTCTAAAACCCAATTATATTAATTAATCCTTGATTAATTAATGAACTAACCTCCATTAGCCCATTCTCCAACTTTTGACTCTACCTAGGTTAGTGAACCCATGGTTTACTAACCTCATCCACCTAATTATTCCAATTAATCCCTAATTAACTACCCTAACCCACATCATTACTAATATTCTCCAATTTAAAATTCACCCTCAACCTCCTAATCTTGTCTCATTAATGCCACATATCCCAATGACCCCCACTCTCTTACACATAGCCTCCAAAATTAAATGAGATGTCATCCCAATGTGTGAGAACACCTCACTCTTCTTCATGCACCTAATTGTGACACTTGTCACAATGCTAATAAGCCATATTCCTTGATCCGTGCATCACCTTCACACTCAATCCTAGCCCTTCATTAACTTTCACTCCTAGCCCTCCATTTTACCTTCCAATTTTCTATAAATTTGGCCTTCATCCCCTCATTTGAGCATCTTGAATTATGCTAATTTCAAACTAGTGAAATTAAGAGCAATCCACATTCCTATCTTGAGAAAAATCAACAAGACTTGGGTGCATCTTGGAGCTCAATCAAAGAGGAAGATCAAAGCTATAAATGGTATTTATGTTTATGCTTTATTTGCTTAATGATTTATGCTTTTGATTTGAATTTCTAACCCCTCCACAACATCCATATCATTACATCATCCCATATCACATATCACATAAATAAAAGTACATCCATTAACATTGCATCCATAATATAAACATAATCATAGCACATTATCATATAACATTGCATCATATCATATGCATCGATACATTCATAAAACATGAAATAAACAAACATCACATCATGAATCCATATCATCTTATATATATATCAAAAAATAACTATCATGATACAATATCTGAATTGATGTGTATGAATATCATCAAAATGTACAATGTACATGAGGCTATAAAAAATTATCCTATGAATGTATGTTTGTATAAATAATCAGGCTATACAACAAAAAAGTGTTTGTAAAGTCAAAAGAGGTTTATCCCTCATTGGCCTTATCACCTTGGCTGAGTTGATCTAGTTGTTTGATTGAGGTCAAGGCACTCAAATGCACTTGACTCTGGTGCTCAAAATCAGGCTATCAACGACATGGACCGACATCTCTATAGTAAAAAGTCTTCCAATATGCCACCTCCTCTAAGCTAGTCCAAACATTTGTGCTAACATAGTCTGTCCAACCAACCCCTGAGCCTGTTGAGATTGCTATTGAGACATGGCCTCTACCTACTGTCATCGACCAATCTCCTGTGTTAACTAAACATTAGAGGTCTGATTGAACTGGTGCTCATGAACCCTATTAGCTATAAGTGCCATCACCTACTACCGAGCCTAATCTCACTCAAGCATCACAACTTGTAACTGTTGTATTTACACATCTTGAGGATTTGGCCTTGGAGGTGGTTGTTGTGTTGTTGGCTACCATACTAGTGGTGACTGTACTGGTGGCTGCTGGTGTAGTGGAGATGTACCGAGGACCTGTCTATCATGTTGTTGGCCATCCTAACAATCCTTTCCTCTCCCCTTCCCTCTCCCCTACCCTCTCCCCTACCTTTCCTATCCTCCAACCTACCCTCTACCCTATCCTCTACCTTGCCCATCCTATGACTGGCCTCATCCCCTACTCACTCCCCTCCCTCTCAGCCTCCCTCGTGGAGGTATTCCCATTGGATCTATAAGTTGAGTGGGTACAAACCAAGCACCATATGTAGGCATCATCTATGCATCATCCTGCCCCTGATCATAGGCCCATGGCCTAACAACAAGCTATCTCAAACCATTGATGACCTCATGGGGTGGTATTGTGTGCCCCAAGTCACCTCTCGAGCTGATCTGGAAAAAATGGTCATTACTGATCATCATGCATGTCCTTCCTCTGGAAAAATTGTCTGACTACCCTATTCAGAAGATATGGCTCAATCATCATATGCTCTTAAACCTACATGTAACAGGTCTACTGAACAAAGAAGACCTACTACACATTTTCATACCAGGGAAAAATTTGTAGCCATGGCTACCATCAGAACACTGTCATGTTGGAAATCACTCTCCTCTAGTAAGGGATACCAAGTTGCTTTGTGTATTGTAGGGTAATGGCTCCTTTGTAACTCCACATGACTAGATCATCTAGCTCCACATCATCCATGTGGATTATTAGTCGAAGCACAAAAATGTGCACCCATGCCCATATGTGCAAGAGTGTGACTCTTGCACCAATAGATCTGCCATCGCAGTACACAAACTGATGCATATCATGATAAAGGGAGGCCAACATCATTGGCCCCTATGCATACTAGGTCCTCCTGAAAAGCATCTGATGCCAAGCCAACCCCTATCTAGGACTGAACCCTTTGCTCCATCAATCTAGGGAACCAACCCCAAAATCACTGCACCAATGATCAATCTAAAGGTCGACAAGAACACTTTGTACATCTCAAGGTCAATATGTGAGTTGACCACGATAACAGTGTCCTAGCCAAGAACCTTGTGGCACACATCATATCCCACACTGGTATCATAGATAACTCACTCTCTATGTATAAACAATCAAAAAATCTACCATACATCCTCTAGCATGACTGTCGCCTTGTCGGTGAGTAGGTAGAATGACAAGGTATCACTATGTCATCGCTCACATAGCACTGTCATCATCGCCAAATGAGTCCTCATGGTGGGCATATATGTGACATACAACAATCTAATCTCTTTGTGGTTCTCCTATCGAAGCTCAGATAAATTATCTAGTGAGGAAAGAATAGTAGGTTAGTCCTCATGGGACATCAAAGGTTGGATAACCTACTACACCCACAAAGTGCATGACGTCAAATTTTGCCAAAATTGGCTAAGTTTGGAGTTTTTATCACCCAAATGACAAAGGTGTTGCCATTTACGAAGGTGACACCATAATTTAAATTCCAAACAGTGACACCCAGTGCATTCAAATTCTAAATCACAACTAGCATCGCTATTTATAAAGGTGTTGGCATTTGAAACCTACAAACCCTAATCCTAAATTGTAAATCAAGTAGTTGTGTCACTATTTACACCCACGTCACAATTTGACAAGTGGAAACCCTAATTTTAAATCACAAAGTGCATCGCCATTCACAATGGTGTCACTAAAAAGGCAAAAAGCATTGCCAATCCTCAAAATAGCATTGCAATACAATGATCCCACCCTAAACCAAATTTCAAAGCATAATAAATGCACCATAAAGTCAAAATGCAAGGAAATTTTTGAATTGTGTACCACTGGTCTTACGCCTGGAGGCCTCTAATACTCTCGAACCCAGTTTGAAATGTGTCAAGGGAGCACTTGTTGCACTATTTCTTCAGGAGTTCAGAGCTCAAAATGCAACAAATCTATCAAGTGTGAATTCACAAATGACTTGAAAGTGACCCTTCATCATCTATTTAAGCCAAAAAAAATAGGTTTTTGCCCTAATTTAAGCCAAAAGATAGGGTTTTGACCCATCTTACCTATTTTTGACTTGTGTAGCCTATTTTGACCTATTTTTTACATTTTTGAGGCCATTTTTGGCATCCTGAGGCATGTTTTAGCACTTAAACTTATATTTTAACTTTTATCAAGAAATCAAAACAAAATTAAAAATTTCTACCCAATTTCTTAAGGGGGTAGGGAACTAGCCTATTCCTTCCACTGGGGTAGTAGTGGGGCATCCAAAAATCAAGAATTTTTAAATTTTTGATCTAAGCAGCAGTTTTAATCTGAAAGTGACAGTCTTTGAACCAACATAACAAGTACCTCATTTCAAACAGGGGAAAAATGTAGACACTTAAAAATGTCCCAAATGATATCATGCACTCGAATCTAATATACTAACACCATTTTTTCCTAAAAACCATCCTCTTTTGGCTTAATTGATTAAATTAGTCTATCTATTTAATTAATTGCATCATTTTCATCTATTAATCTAATTGACCTAATTAGGTTCATTCACCCCCTCTTGTACTAACCTTTCGTCATGTTAAATTAAATAAATCAAATTATCTAATTTAAATCCCTAAGTCCTCATATTTAATTAAATAACCCTAAGTTATTTAATTAAATATCATATCACTTCCCCTTATTTTCATTAAATCATTTATTTAATGAATATTATTCAATTCCCCTAATTTGCATAAATTCAAACATTGTTTTAATTATCAAATTATTAATTAAATCTAATCCTCCCACTTGCAAGGGAATATTCCTCCTTTGCACATTCCTCTAAAAGGAATATTCTCATGGAATATTCCTTCCCCTTTTGCACAATTAAATTTGGTTTTAATTAACTAAATATCTAATTTTCCTCACACTTGAGAATATTCTCTTTCTTCACTCATTTGGAAAAGGGAATATTCCTTTTATAACAAACTTTCAACAAAACTTCTTATGCAAGTTTTGAAAGTGTGTTTGTTTGGATGAATGTAAGCCCTTGATTAAACATCATCTTGCATCCTCAACCCTTGATGGGAATTCAAGATCCATGCCTCCAACTTCCTTCCATTTTATCCGTCGATTGATCCTTTTGATCTTGGCCATCAGTTTCATTTTCCCTATTTTATAAATAGAGCTTGCATCTATTGAATAGGTATCCATATTTTATTAGTAAACTTGTGTTGTTAAAATCACTCTCATCTTGCACTCATATTTCATGTTTTAAAGGGAATTTTAGGTTATTTTACTTGCATTATTAGCTTAGAGCATCCATTAATGGATTCCATGGTAATCTAGTTGCATCCATTTAGCATGTTTTGAAACTAGGGTTTTAATCTTTCAAATCTTGCATACATTTAGAATAGGTTGCATACATTCACATTGATCATCATAGCATTTATCATGTTAAAATAGCCCTTATCATTTTTTACAACACATCTTTCATTGGTTTCATCAATTCTCTTCAATAGAATCAATCGAAGAAAGCTCACTATCCACGAGATTGGGAAAGGGTCACTATTCCACATCAATGCGACACCAATCCCCTAATAGGATAAATTTCAATGGATTAAAATAGATGTTTATGAAGCTTTCATATTTTAATATATTAGTTTTAGTGGATGCTAAGCTTAGTTTACATTGAATGATCTTATTGGACTGATGTTTAGTGGCTTAATTATACTTTGAATCCTCATGGATCAAGTGTAGTTAACCTATACTACGTTCATCGATCACAGTAATTATTTTCTCTCCCATCATGTATTATATTCCTATCAAATTTTCATGGTATCCCAAGCAAAAAATGCCATACATCCATTGATATTATATCACACAAGGCTTCATCATGATGTGTTCCTATCTTGAATCTTACCAAAAAAAATCATTGACCATTACCTTGTGTTATTGTTGTAACCAATAAATAGTGTATAGATTTATATTTTTATCCTTTTTAACTTTAATTTGTTAGTAATTTCTTCAAATATTAGGATAGTTATACTATCACTACCAATAACAAATTTGTAACACTTACCTTTTTCTTTACATCTAGTTATGAACAAGATCTTCATTTGTATTGGCTCTTTTATTTCACCATTGCTCTTCAAAAAAGCTATCCTCATGAAAAGTGATTCTCCATTTTTGGCTTATCCTCTAAGTTAGGTGATCTATCTATTCCTCTACGTATGCAATTCATGAGCTAAATTCTACCCTTCTATTGATATTTCCTTGACTTTGATAATTAAAATACTCAATGTTCTTCTCCTCTACACTTGAAACATGTACCTCTAAAACATCTTCTATCATTCTTGCTACAAGTATGAGTATTTTTTCATTGATGTCAACAAGCTTGTGTTGCCATTGGTGATAGTTGTGTAGTGATTGAGAGAGTTTGTTGCTTTGATTAGTTACACTATGTTTTCATCAGTTAAGTTACTGGTGTTGACCTCTGGTGTCACTTTGATAAGCTTTTGTTCATGATTCTGGTAGTGATAAAGATGTTGAAGATATTGAGAAAATTGATAAAATAAGGAAACAAGGTGTTGCAGAGGTATTCTTGTTTGTAGAGGTGTTCTAGTTTTTCTTCGCATTTCTTATGGGTTAAATATTTTCTTGTGTGTTTTTGATATGTTGGATGGAGGTGTTTAGAGTTTTTATATCCAAAATTTTGGATTTTGGATTGATGGTCAGAGGAAGTTATGTTCACCATTGTGTGGACTGGTTTCGTAGTGTTGCTTATAGAGGTGTCTGGGAGAAATATTTTTTCTCTGCATTTCTCCACATTTGCTCTTTAGGTCTTGTGATTCTGAAGGTATATTGATGGTGTTGATCTCTTTCCTACATCAAGAGTATTCAAGATTTGGTGTTCTAGAAGATGGATTTTAGAGTGGAAGTGTTTGGCAATGTATTATGAATGTACAATTTGTGTACATTCTAAAGGTGTGAATTATTGTGAAGGACTTTGATGGATTTTGGGATAGTAGAGGAATATTCTAGATTGTGATGAAGCATGGTTAACAGTTGACCATTTTTTTACACTATATTCAAAGATGTTTAAGAATTAATGTAATTGTAGCATGGCATGTGAGAGTCAACTTGGGTCCTAGTTAAGTTTCGTATTAGTCCATTTTCATTCCTATCCACCACAAGAATGCTTAGTGCTGATCTATTTTGAATTTGTGAGAATAAGGTGAGTGTAGCTGACTTGAAGATGTTTTTTCAAGTTGTGGATGGTATAAATGCAAGGTGAATTGATGTGAGATGGTGTGGAATAGAGTTTAATGTTTTAATATGAAATTAAGTGCAAAAGTGTGAAATGAAATGCGAGCTATAATGCAAGATTGCTAAAGGCAGTGAGCTGAGGTATCTTGATCTCCTAAAGACTGCAAGTGTTGTTGAAGTTGTTGTGGTTGATTCTCTATTGCATTGAGATGATGTTCTTTGTGTAATATTCTATCTTCCTTCTTTCTATTTTGGCAGTGACCTTTAGATGTGATCCTTTCTAGATAGTGCATCCTATTCTAGAAGTGAGCCTCTTTGTATCAATTTTTTAATTACCTATATTGTGAGCTAATCCTTACCATGGTTTTCCCTTCTAGGGTTTTCCATTTAAATATGGTGTTCTCTTGTGCATGGTGTTGGCTGTTTCAATTTATGTTATCTGCTTTGCATGTGTAAACATTATAACAAATTAAGGGTTTAATGAATGCATGTAGATTTGATTACTGTTGAGGGTTTTAATTTGATACAATTGATTCACCCCCCTCTTAGTTGTCTTGTTCATTCAACAATTTGTATCAGATCAAGGTTCCTTGAAGAAAATATTAACCTCTTGAGGTAGATCTGGGATGGCGAGCAAGAGGGAGATCCTTGTGTTTGATGACATAGACTATGCATTTTGGAATGTGAAGATGGAAGGCTATCTGATTTACCTTGGATTTGGTGTCGTTAAGGTAGTAAATACTATATATAACATACCTCCAAATGGACCAAGCACAAGTGATGAAATCAAAGCCTATGAAATAGATGGTAAGGAAAGGTTTGTTCTTTTGAGTAGTCTTTCACATATAGAGTTAGTGAAAGTTATGGATATAAAAACTGCTAAAGAAGTTTGGGATAAGCTAGAAAGTATTTATGAAGTAGATTATAAGGTTAAACAATCTAAGTTATAGAATTTGAAGACACAATTTGAGGCTTTGTGAATGTTTGAAGAATAAATAATTACAAGTTACATGTAGATGGTTGATGAAATGGTAAGTGCTATGAGAGGTCTTGGTGCACAATTCAAAGAACCTAAAGTGGTAAAGAAATTCTCATAACTCTTCCTAATTCTTATAGTGAAAAGGTTTTTTCTATTGAGGAAGTTACAAATTTTAATACATACACTAGATATTCATTTTTTTGCACACTAACTTCATTTGAAATGAGAAAAATTGGCCCAAAGAATGGTACAAAAGTGGAGACTATTTTCAAGACTAGAAAATCAAAAAAAGTTGAAGATTTAGATGGAGATGATTTTGATGATGTGGGAGCTAACTTTGTAAGAATAATGTAAAAAGGGAACTGGTAAGTACAAAGGTAAATTAACTTTCAAATGTTTTAGTTATGGAAATATAGGTCACTATGCTTCAAGATGTCCAAATAGAGTTGTGAACAATAAGAACAAGGAAAAAAAAGGAAAAATGATCAAGAAAACATACTATGTTAGATAGGATGTCGATATTTCTAATGATGAATCTGATTATGGAGATGTTGATGATGAATTTTCGTTCTTGGCTTTAAAAGATGAACTTGGTTCTGCTAACTCTGAAATTTGTGTGAAGGAAAGTGTTCCAGAGAAATAGGATAAAAATGGAGGTACTTTGGTATCTACTTTTCATGTTAGATAGGACAAAAACTATTGGGTTATTGATAGTGGTTTCTCAAATCATATGACCAGAGACAAGAGTAAGTTTTTTAAAATTGAAAAATATGATGGGGGACTTGTTAAATTTGCAGATGATTTAGGTACTAAAATTAGTGGAATAGGTTCAATCAATTTTGATGGCAAGCATAACACTAAAGATGTTTACTATATTAAAGGGTTAAGGAATAACCTCTTGAGTGTTGGACAAATCTATAGCAAAGGATACAATATTATGTTTTAGGATGATGGATGTGAGATCAAAAAAGGGGTTTGGAATTGTGATTGTTGTTGGAAAGAAGACATGGAAATATCTATTAGCTCAAGGGTGTTGATGGTCATTGTTTTATGACTTGGATTAATGATAGTTGGTTATGGCACTAGAGAATGTGTCACATCAATGTTGATAACTTGGTTAGAATCAGTCTAGTTCAAGTAGTGAGAGATCTACCAAGGATTACAAAGACTATCAATGTTGTTTGTATAGATTATCAATTTGGAAAACAAACTAGAAGTAGTTTCAAGGGAAAGGAACAATCTTCTATTGAATTGTTGGAATTACTACACACAGACCTTTATGGTCCTACAAGACTAAGAAGTCCTCAAGGTAATAGGTATTTCATGATTTTTATTGATGATTATTCTAGAATGACATGGGTTACTTTTCTTAGAGAAAAATTTGAAGCTCTAGATAGATTTAAAGCATTCAAAGCTATGGTTGAAAATGAGATGGATTTGAAGATAAAATGTATGAGGTCTGACAGAGGTCAAAAGTTCAACTCTAATGAATTTAACATGTTTTGTGAGAATAATGGCATAAAAAAGCACTTGTTTGTTCCTAGGACTCCTCAAAAAAATGGAGTGGTTGAAAGGAAAAATAGGACTATTCAAGAAGCTGCAAGGACTATGATGAAAGAAGCTAACCTATTGGAAGTCTACTAGAGAGAAGCAATTTGTATTGATTTTTACATACTTAAGAGAGTTCAAGCAAGAGCTAATTAAGTTGTGGTATGGAATGATTTCTACTATCAAGTACTTTAGAGTGTAAATTGGTGTATGGAAGCTAAGGTAGGGAAACAACTTCCTACACTAATCTTGAGAGGAGAATAATGCAAACTTTTATAGATCTTTAACAGTTACAAAAAAATTAAAAAGAATATAAACAAAAATATCATACATACAACAACACAATGATTTAAGTGGGGAAAAACCTTTCGAGAGGAAAATCCAAAATTTGAAAATCTGCCCAATATATTATCCAAAAATCACAAAGATTACAATATACTTGCAGAGCAAGCTTCTCACAAGAGTATCACCACTCAGAAGTCCAAAGGAAAAACAACCACTATCAAACTCTCAAAATACATCACAATACACAGTCATAATATAGTTCCCTCATAAAATATGGTTTCCTTCTAGGGAAAGCCAAGCTAATAAAATATCAGTTGTCAAATATGAGACATAATGATGAATGATCAAATTTACAATAATAAAATTTTCCTTTTAGGGGCATTGCCACCTGAGCCCCTACCAAGGTGTGCTGCCCTTGGACCCCAACTAAGGGGACGATATGACCAAACCCCTTGTGGGGGAACCCCCCATACCCCCCATCATCATATGTATCAATAGTACCTTATGTAATTGCAAGGTTGAGACACATTTTCTCAACATTTGGAAGAAAATGCTATATTAGAAGAGGTGATGAAAAAATAGGAAAGTTTGATGCAAGGTATGATGAAGGCATCTTCCTTGGATATTCTGCTAAAAGCAAAGCTTACAATTGTTACAACAAAAGGATAAGAAGGATTGTTGAAAGTGAAAGTTTCAAGGCTGATGAAGATTTGAGGAATTCAGTGCTAATGGATGGATATGAGTGTTGACCACCCATAATACTGAGAGGGGGGTGAATCAGTATTCTATTAAACCATTTAGCTATAAACCATACAATAATTAAAACATGTCTAACTACAACTATGAATAAATACATGAAAGAGATTATAGCACCACATGACACATAAACACCAGGATTTTTACGTGGAAAATCCAAAAAGGGAAAAACCATAGTGAGGATTAGCTCACAATATATTATAAACAATTATAAGATATTATAGGGGCACACTACCCTTAGGATGCACTATCCTTGAAAATGGCTCACCACCTAAGATTATTACAAAATAGAGTGTGGCTCATTACCAAAAGGTGAACTAATAGAATACACCTTTTATGTGTTGAATTCAGTTCCAATTAAGCTTTGAAAGAAAAATATTGCTCTGCCTTGTTGTTGCACACCATCTACAATAATTCTACCTTGACACTGATCTTATACATTCACATCTTCTCTCACAATCTCATCACTTCTACAAAACAAAGTGTTCTATATATATACGTTATTACATCTACATACATCAATTAGGTCGGCCTAATTAAATGTACACATACTTATTCAAAAATAGCTTGTCATCTCAAATCTTGAAACAAAGCTCCTTTCACACTCAAACCAAAAAATGCAAGGCATAATTTAGGTCAGAAAAAACCTAAAAATATCTCTTTTACATCCACAAAACATATTAATCTTCATACCACATATTCAATTATAAGGTCGGCCAGAAGAAGACTTGATCACAAAAATAGAGCAAGCTAACTAACATCCATCAACCGTGTGATCATATGAGCACATGCCATTTGGAAAACATGTAGAGATGACACCTGTAAACCATCTCCCAAAGTTGTAAATATTGAATCAAAATACCAAAGGAATGTAGACCAATTAACTCATACCACTTTGCACAATTATAAGTAGAAAATTGTATGTCGAACTTCTGTCATATATACCTTCCAATCTATACAACCAAAATCATTGAAATATTGTTCACATATGTACTTAATAGTCCTAACTAGCATACTAAAACTACATAGGCCAATATTTTAACATGAGCAATTCCAAAATAAATTACTAGATCAAGGTAATACACGCACTATTTACCAGATAGACAAAACTGTGAAAAAACAATGTTGGCATCAATGACAACACACCGGAGGGTTTTTTCTCCATTCTTCCAAAAATATCCCATTTTTTCATTTATGGCAACATGAACCAAAAATGAGTCTTCAAAATTGTGAAATCAAACTGTGTGAACTCACCCTTTCAAATACACACCAAAGTTTCTCCACAAATTCTCCCAAAACTTACAAAACTTCAAAACTTCTCCCCTTAAAGTTCTAAAAAATCTTCAACTCCAAAAATTCTCCCCCTTTGACATCAAGGACAAATGATGTGCAAGTGATAAACTTGTAGAAAAGAAACTAAAATAACTTAAAACAAAGAAAAAATGTAGAGAACTTTTAACCAGAATTGGGAGCACCTTCTAATTCCTTGAGAATGGCTTCCCAAGTAGGATTTCCCTCATCCCAGATCTCCTTTTCTCTAACAAGCACTTTATGCATTGATTCCAGCTCTACTAGGCTCTCCTCTCCTTCTTTCAAAGTGGATGAATTAAGATTTATCTTGTCAAGTTTCTCTACATCTTCCAAGGCACTTGATATCAAGATTTGTTTGGACTTCACCAGATCTCCAAGCTATCCAAACCTCCTTATTACATCCTATTTTTTCCTTTTCAAAGTGAAAAAATTGTTTTACAGGTCTGAAATGGAAGTCCAAGAAGCATAGTCTTTTTCTTTTGCAACTTGTTAGGCTTTGGAGGCATTGGGAAGTTGTGACTCTATTGAGTCTATTAAGTCTTTGATACCTTGAGTCACATCTAGCCACCACATGCAATACACAAACAATATTTGGGCTTCCTCTTCACATTCTCTTACCTCCATTAAACATTGCATTACCTTGTTGTGTGTGATTGCACATTTATCTTGCAATACTAGTAACCTTTCCTCCAAAATCCTTGACACTATCTCTTTTTCAGTCTACTCCTTTAGGCTTGAGGTGTATTCTTTGAGTGAATCAACCAAGAACTTTAAAATCTCAATAGGGGCTAGGGAGTCATCAATTGTGGCACCAAGATTTGTATCCTATAAATTCTTGATGGCATAATTTATTAGTTCATTCCCTTTTTTATGGGTTTCAATAATTGCTTTTCTTCCAAAGGCATGAAAGGTATCTCCAAGCTCCATCCTCTAAATAGGTGAGATCTTATTCAGATCCACACAACCTTGATGTGACAGGATCTAAATCAACTGAGGTGGAATCATAGGTTAAATCCTTATTTTCCTCAACAAAAGACCCTTGAGAGTGTTTCCGTATGATTCTCCAAATGGCTTTGATGGCTCAATGGTCTTGGGAGATTCTTCTTCACTTATTCCAACCTTTTTTTCTTCTTGAATTTCTTCTTTCTTTTCATTTTCTTCCTTTCCAGAGGGAATTTCCAATGGTTTGCCTTTATTTTCTTCCTCATTGTCCTCATCATGTTTTCTATCATCATTTTTTTCATCTTTTCTTTCGTATCCTTCATTATTATCTTCTTCACCTTTGTTTCTGGTATGCTCATGGTGTTCTTCTAGATTACCATTGGTATCATTCTGATACTGATCTTCAATATTTTCTCTAGTTGTATCCTCTATGTCTTTCAGAGGAGAAAATGTCTCCAGAGAAACATCTATATCATCAACCTTATTCAATTTTGATATCTCTTCAATAGAATGATACTTTACTTTGCAAATAGGTAAACTAGTTGTAGAAGGGATCATTTCCTCTGTATCAATTCCTTTGACTTTATCATACTCCTCTTCTTGAGTTGTATGAGATGAACTCATCCCAATTCTCTCTATCATGTCTCTTATAGTAGAAAAATTCCCTTTCTTCAACTTTTATGTGCTACCTTTTATGTTTGTCATGAGAATAGTGACTCTTTGTTTAACCTTGAACCTCTCAGAGTATTCTTCTAACAAGGTAGCCACATCATCCTTAGACAAGGAGGATCCATATATATTCAAGGAATCAGAATTGATCTTGTCTTCCATATTGACAACTTCATGCCTTATTTGTACCATGGCTTCCCATACATTGTTAGTCACCCTTTTCTTTATATCCTCCATACTCTCATAAAAAATAATCATATATTGAATAAAATCATTTACAATTGTTTCCTTATCTCCTTCATTGACCTCGTCATACAATTTAGCAGTAGCTAGAAAATCACTAGATTCTATCATATTATTTACTATAGGTTCCAACTTCAAAGGTGAGTGGTCTCTTACCGAGGAATACTTGGGATTTTCCACCTTAGGCTTTGATATGCCTTCTTCACCCTTCTTCTCATGCACATATATTATGAAGGCATCCTTTTCCTTCTCTATTTCCTCTTCTTTATATGTGTCCACAATATTTCCTTTAGCCTTCTTGATTTTTGTTCTAGCTTCTAGTGAAGTACCTTCATTGCTGGTGGAAGCAATGCTTCTTCTCTTCCTTTTCAATTGAGCTTCTTCCAAGCCAAGTTCAATTTCCTCTTGCACAACATCAATTAAGTTCATTTTTTTTCTTTCCTTTTGTTTTATTCTTTTTTCAGAGGTAGCATAGGGTGCTATAGTAGGTACATTCTTCCTCTTAGAAGTCCAAGTACTGGGCCTAGAGGAAATAGATACATTAAATGCTACTGGAGTACTAGGCTCCACATTCTTTTCTTTTATTGCTACTACATTAGATGTAGTTTGCAATGCAGAGGTGGTGGTGGAAGATGATCTTCCTAATCTTCTGGGTCTAGAGGGTTCTCCAATTGTCTTGGACCTCTTCTTTGTTGTAACTTCCCTTAACCTATCCATGTCATCTTTTGAAATTCCATGTAGTACAAAGTATTTCTCAACCTGTTTAGACACCCTTTTGGCTCTTTCAGGTGTTGAAGTTTCCAAAAACACTTTAGTTGACTTCTCTTCATATGTGTCATGCCTGGGTTGAGAGGGGTCCTTAGGGCTATTTAGCAATATTTCAACAAGACCCTTAGCCATTTTCTCATCAATCTCATATCCTAGAGGCTCTATCCATAGTGTTCTAGGTTCAACTCCCTCTATAGTGCACTCATCAGTGGATACTAGAAAAGTTATATCATTTGCATATTTTTCTATCAAACTTCTTGGAATTCTCTCTCTCTTGCATGGTTTTTTGAAATGCTACAAAAAATGCAGTTAGAGCATTATCACGTTCTTTAAAATCTCCAAGTTTGTGCAAATAGTCAAATATTTGATGTGCCATCAGTCTACTAGATTCCCATACAATGTTTTTCCTTCCAGGTAGCTCTCTCAGGAAATAAAATAGCAAGCAAACTATTAGTGTTCCAAACTTGAAGGGATATTCCTTTGACTTATTTTGGCTCAAGTTCTCCATAAGTTGTTGCTAGAGCAATTCATATAAATCATAGTCCTTCCCATTCACCACCATGTCATGTGCAACATAGATTGTAGTTGCAGACATCAAATTTTCTATGTTGGTGAAGTAGATCTTGTCACCTATCATGATTGACACATACTTCACAACAAGGTTGGTAATAAGTTTGGTTGAAAATTCTCTCCTATCATATGTGACACCAGTTAATTTCATAACCAAATCATTCTTCATAGATTTTAACACTAGTACAAGTCCAATAGCATAGAGTCCAATCACAAATTTGAACACATCTTTAAAAATTAATTTGGGCACATTTTTCCATACAAACTTATCGTGCACTGTACTTAAGGCTATTCTCACATTCTTCACATCTATTTCACTACTAAATTTGGGAAACCAATTCCAAACATCTAGCTTCTTTTGCACTAGGTTTTCATACTTTGGTTTCACTAGGAAATTATCTCTACTTAACTCCTTTAACCATTGATTCTTGAGTACTTGATGATCATATTCTTCCAATTTACCATGAATGTAAATTCTAGTGTCCTCAATGGGCAAGACCTTATTTGGAATTTTTGAAAATGCACTAACAAGGTCAATGTCGAAAACCTTCTATGAAAACCTTTTGAATTTCGGTCTAGGTTTCTCAAAATATCAACCATGGTTGGTGTGGCCATTTCTCCCTCAATTATTTTATAGATGCTTATGGAAATTACTTCTAATAGAAACCCACAAAGTATAGATAGTTGTAATACCTTTTTCATGCTTGATGAAAACTAGGGTTTGATGCCAGATGCCTTGAATCATCTTTAAATCTCCTTCAACTCCCTCTACTTTCTTTCAAGTATGTAAAAGTGATTTATCACGACTTGGAATTTCACTTTGTACTTTACCAATCTGCCCTAATTTCCCATTTACTGTATTTGATCTCCAAAAAGCTGATAAACACCTCATGAATACAATATAAACCTTAAAATACTCCACAAATCCTCAAATTTGCATATTTTCTACCAAAAATATTTTTCAAAGCATTCATAATTTCATCTTACATCACATATCTTTGTGTCACTCTTTTACATGTCATACAATAGGGTTTTGTTTGTTTTTTGTGTAATTGCTCCCCCAAAACCCATGATTGGATTTAGTTTTTAGAAGAATTATTTGCACTAGATGGAGCTATGGATGTGTTTGGTTCACCCCTATTCTTAGGTTCTTCCTTTTTCTTTTAGATCTTCTCCATTTCCTTCTTAACTTTAGTAGAATCAACTTTATTCACAGGTTTATTCCTCAATTCAAGATTAGATTTCCTCCCATTTTTACTTATGTGGAATCTTGAAATGTGTCTAGGTTTGTTGTAGGTGTAACACACAACATTTTTCTAACCAAACTAATTTAAGTTCATCCTATATCTACACTAGTTATCCTTAAATGTCCAAATGCATTACATGTGTAGCAATAATCATGAAAAGATTGAACCATTCTACCAGTATTGAATCTATTCCTCACCATTTAACTTTTGCACTCAATGGCTCTATGTCCAAGTTTCTTGCATACAAAGCATTGTCCAAAAAATAATCTAACATTCTGATTCATTCTACTTCTACATTATGTTTCCCTATGACCAAATTTATTACATGAGAAAAAAATCCATTGAAAGATAGGTACCTTTGAGCATTAGGTTTTCTGATAGGAGTCCTTCCAGTATTGCTTCTTTGATTCTTGATCTGTCTACCATTTCCTTGAGTCTTCCTTTTATTTTCAGCCTTGTTAGGGGTTTGATTTACCTTTGAACTTTGTTCTTCTTCAAGTCCCAAACCACTTCTATCCTTAGAAGGTTTTTGTCATGTAATTGGTTCATCCAACCTTGTAGAACTTGTTTGAATTTGTCCTCATGAGCTTTTTCTTTCTCCAAATCTGATCTTAGGGTTACCACTTCTTGTTCAAGCTTGATGCATTTATCAATATTTCTTTGAATATTAGCTTTTTGATAGTCCTAAATTCTCTTCTTTTCTTCCACTTGCACTTTTAGTCTAGTGATGTCCTCATTTTCTTTATTCAACTAATCACTGACTTCTCTATGCCTTTCTTTGAAATTCTTGATTTTCTATCTTAAATTTTTTATGCATTTATTTGCTTCTCTTAGGTTCTCCTTCAGAATTTCTTTCTCACTTTCAACTCTGTCAAGATCTTCAAGAGTAGCATTGAGTTCTTCTTAGTCAATTGTTTAATCATCTTCTATGCATTCAATTGCAAAGATTTCTTTTAGAGGAATGGGACACCTTTTGTAAGCCATGTGTTCAAACTCCGAGATCTTCCTCAAGCTATTAGGATTTTCTAAAGGATCCAAGCTCTAATACCAATTGTTGAACACCCAAAATACTCAGGGGGGTGAATCAATATTCTATTAAACCATTTAGCTATAAACCATCTAATAATTAAAACATATCTAACTGCAACTGTGAATAAAGACATGAAAGAGATCATAGCACCACATGACACATAAACACCAAGATTTTAACGTGGAAAACCCAAAAATGGAAAATCCATAGTGAGGATTAGCTCACAATATATTATAACTGGTTATAAGAAATTACAAGGGCACACTATTAGGACACACTATCCTTGAAAAAGCCTCAATGCTTGAGATTATTACAAAATAGAGTGTGGCTCATTTCCAAAAGTTGAACTAATAGAATACACCTTTTATGTGTTGAATTTAGTTCCAATTAAGCTCTAAAAGCAAAATCCTACTCTTCCTTGCTGCCACACAACATACACAATAATTCTTCCTTGACACTAATCTTATACATTCACATCTTCTCTCACAATCTTAGCACTTCTACAAAACAAAAAATGTTCTATGTATATGCTATTACATCTGCATACATCAATTAGGTTGGCCTAATTAGATGTGCACATACTTAATTAAAAAATAGATTGTCAGCTCAAATTTTGAAACAAAGCTCCTTTCAAACTCAAACCAAAATGTGCAAGGCATAATTTAGGTCGGCATGGACCTAAAAAATATCTCTTTGACATACAAAGAACATATTAATCTTCATACCACTTATTCAAGTATAAGGTTGGCCAAAAGAAGACTTGATCACAAAAATAGGCCAAGTTGACTAACATCCATCAACCATATGATCATATGGGTGGACGCCATTTGAAACACATGTAGAGATAACACCTATAAACCATCTCCCAAAGTTTTAAAGATTGAATCAAAATACCAAGGGAATGCAGACCAATTAACTCATACCACTTTGCACAATTATAAGTAGAAAACTGTATGCCAAACTTTTGTCATATATATCTTCCAATTTGTACAACCAAAAGTGTTGAAATTTTGTTCATAGATGTACTTAATAGTCCTAAGAATCATACTAAAACCACATAGGTCAATATTCTAACACAAGAAATTTTGGACCAAATTACTGGATCAAGGTAATACACACACTATTTACCAGATAGATAAAATTGTCAACAAACAATGTTGGCATCAATGACAGCACACTAGAGGGTTTCTTCTTCATTCTTCCAACAATGAGTTAGATGAATCTTCTTACCAAGAAGAAGAAGAAGAAAAATCTAAAGAAAAATAAATATAAAATGAAGAGGAATAAGTCCTAGAAAAGACCCCTAAGTATGTCCAGAGAAATCATTCCAAAGAACAAATCATTGGAGAAAAAAGCAAAGGCATGTTCGCAACAAGAAAGGTTGTTGAAGTAGAAGTAAATCTATGCTTACTTTCTAAATTTGAACCTAAAATAGTGATTGAGGCATGTAAAGATGAAGATTAGATGAAAGCAATGAAAGTGTATAGGAGCAAATTTGCACCCCCTACACAAATTCCCCTTTCACACACCCTCACCTTAGAAAATCAAATCCAAAGGAAAAATTCCACATCACCCAACTGCCTTCCATCCACTTTGAATTTGTCCTTTATGTTGGTGAGAGAATATTTTTTGGGGATGAATGTGTGGCACACAGACATCCACGCAACATGTTGTCATCCTTGACATATTCTCGCATTTGAAGTTGGCAGAGGCATTACACACCCGATTGGGGTCGATTCGTAATGTCCCTCTTCCACCAACTGACCTCGAAAATGGAAAATTGTTCCCATCCCACCTTCAAAAACATCCATTCTCATTTCATTTCATCCTCTAAGCAACAGATTCACATTCTCTTAGCATTTACTCCACTCCACTTCACTCTCAAGCAACATTCCAACACTCCATTACAACAACATTTGAAGCTTCACCAACTCCACATTCCAAGTGTGAAGCAAGCCATGGAAGCGTGGGCTTGGAGTCTTGTGAGACCTCCCTTCATCACAGTCGTGGTTGTGGTGACTTTTCCAAGTCCATATTCTCCTACATTGGCTAGTGAGCTTTTCAGTGGAGGTGGTAATGTCTCACCCCCCTCCTTTGTGATTTTGTATAAGTAGCATAATATTGTTTGTAGTTTTTTTTTTCTCTCTTCTTTCCTTTATCACATATTTCTACTTATTGTTTTCTGGCTACCCGTGGAGGTGGAAACACCAAAACAGGGGTTTGACTAAGGAAAGCCCCTATATAGCCCCAATAACTTTCCTCTTCTTGCCTATTTGTAGGTGAACGTATGATTGGAGCTAGCTGACAAATAGGAACCTTTGTGAGATCATCTTCGTCACCCTAGTTCTTATTTTCTTGTTTTATCACTTTAGTATCTATTTCCTATACTTTTTCATTTTGTTTTTACCATCTAGATTAACTAGCTAGGCTATCAGTTAGTTTTTAGGTAGTTTTTATTGTGTTTATTTATTTTTATTGTGTGGATGCCAGCATGCCTAAGAGATGTCAGCATGTCACACTATTTCTCTAGAACTATGATGTTGTCCTCAGACAGAGAGCTATCTAAAACATAGTACCGACTCCAAAAACCAGCTCGCCTAACCTGAACCTAAGATCAGGACCTGTAGGGTGGTAGAAGTACATTATAGTGATCATCATTCTCGATCCTTTCCCCTAGGCATATTTTAGATGAGGTAAGTTAGGGAAGCCCTCTGTTCTCGGCTCTCCATGACCTAGAGCCTTGACATGGCTAGTCCCCCTCTCTTACATTTTTGTTGAACCTGACATGAACCATTTTGGTTTCATTTAGCAGTACTAAAGGGTCTTTTCGTTGTGTTCTAGGAGCATTGTAGGTGCAAGTGTTGTGAGGTTTTTTTCCTTACATCCCAACTTGTGACCCCTAGTAGGCGTAGTTGGAAGGTTTCGTTGGCATTGTGAAACGAAGACTTAACTAGGTCACTATCCTATCTTACAACCATTGGGGGGAAGTTGTGAGAGTATCATTTCATGTGCATGATGGCCTCTTTTCTACATTTTCCTATCCCCTCTGTGTAGCCTATGAGTAGTAGTACAAATATAATGTTCACCTCATAAGACTTGTCAATGGGATTTAATAGAGAACCATCTCCTCTTTATATCCCTACACGAATCAACGGGAACACTGTGACAGGTGTTCTTGTTGACCTAACATCTCAAGTGGACATCATAATCGAGGAGATCATGTTAATTAACTTTCTACATAAAGATGGGTACAATGCACCTATGAGCACCATCCATACACATAACGGACTTTTTGTACCTCCCCTTGGTAGCATTTTTTATCAATGTTGGTCAGACCTAAATCTATAAACCTGCTATTTGACATAATCCCTGGATCTGAACTCTTCAAATTGAAGTTGGGTATCCCCTAGTTAGTAGCTATGAATGCAGTTCCCTCAGTTGTGCACAAATGTTTAAAATTTATTCATGAGGGTTTCGTGCATGTGATCCATGACACTAGTTGCACATGGTAGTTATTCTTTAGATCACTTTTGGCCTACACCTATTGGTCCTCTCCCACCTAGAAAGGACCTCTTGTACTAGGCATATCAAAATTACAAGAAAGGGCACTTAACACCTAGAGTGAGGTACCCTCCATCACCTTATGTCCTTTCATATAGGGATTGTTTGAAAGCTAATAGTGATGTTGGTAAGGCCCGTAGAAGAGAAGAAGAGAAGCCCTCTCAGGGTCCCTTTTCTTCCTCTTTCACTATACAGCCTGATGCTTCCTCTCACCCCACTATGGTACCATCAATCCTATTCCATGTTTGCAAGAGAATCCTATGGTGCCCACTTGGTGAAATCCCAAGCATCCTATGTTTGAGCTTCCCATTCTACCCACAGAGCCAAGGACTGTTTGGTATGGTAGGAGAAAGGGTCCACATGGGGAATCTTCTATGTCTTGGCCTCCATGGCCTCCTACCACTTTTACTCCCAAAGTAGTAAATGAGAAGAGGCCGCTGCCGAGGCACTAAAGCTGACTCCCCCTATTGTTCCTTAATCTGCTCTTCTTGCTCCCATTTAGGAGTTTGTACCTCTGTCAAAAATGGTTGTGATGGACACCCCTATGGCTAAACAAGAGCTTTCCATCCGTTCAAAACTCCCAACCTCTAGCTCGAAGACTCACAGAAACTACCTTGCGCATGAGCACAAGTACCGGTGAAAAGTTCTTGTGGCTGAGCAAGTTGCCTTACAAAAGAAGGAAGAGGAGATGACCACCCCTGTATCAGGGTCTCCTGTTGTGTCATCCTCTCTCCTCCCTTATGTTTTTGTTCAATATAGTTCAGTCTCACTTTCGGCTCATGTTGTGATTATTCCTGACCCCAAAAAGGTGTAGGTGTTCATCGTTCCTTTGATCAAGTCACCCCTATTGATGTCCCTTCTAGACATCCTGTTATTCCCTAAACCCGTGGATATGTCGTATACTTTAGTGGTATTTTCCATAGTTTTCTCCTCCTCCTCTTCCTTCACACCTCTCATCTTATCTATGGGGAGTTCACATCCCCCAATGAATCAGAAGGTGGAGGATGGCACTTCCAGCAATGGAGGGCATAAGAGGATCCCACCTCCTCCAAAAGGTGGTCTGCACTAGCTTGTTCCATCCTAGTAACAAAACAAGTCATTTCTTCTCCTGAGTTTTTTATCACTCCCGAATCACTCAATGAGCCAAGTGGTTAATCTCGGGCACAAACCTCACCATCCATTGAGGTATGAAATGGAACTCTGGTAAAGTGCATGTTTAACTCTCTAGATGAAGTTCTAGCCTTGTCAGTGATCTTCGCAAAATCGTTGACCATAGCTCCACAAGAACCTAGTGGAGAAGACCTTGTGGGGCCTTATTCCTTATCCCTTGTTGCAGGAGGGTTGAAAGCTCCTCCCCTTAATATTCCACCACCACAAGCTCATCCTCCTTCCCCTTACAATGATCTATTTTGGGAAGCAGATGACCTCTTGGTCAATGAATGTTAGGGGGAGGCCTCTTCTTTATCTTTAGATTAGATGTGTGTTTGTGTGTGTTGTGATGTGTTCCCCTATGATTGTGCTATGTGCTCCTAGATGACCCTTGTCACCCTTGTTGGTGCTTGGATATAGGAGTGATTTTGTGTCATGAACCTTCTATTTTTATCATCATTCTTCCATGTTTTTGTTTGATTTTTAGAAAATTAGGGATGATACAAAGTGTTGGGGGAATTTAGGCTTCACTTCCATATTGACCCAATTTTTTATTTTTACTTTCTCTTCTGTGCATTCTTCTTGATCTGGTGGGGATTGATGATCTTTTTCCTTGCATCGCAGTTACCTATTATTTATAGAAGCATGAGCAAATCTAACCCCACGAAAACAAATCTCCATGTGTCCTCTATTTGTGATTATTTCTCTCTAGCTCTTTTCTTGTCTTTCTCTCTTCTTTTCTTGAGTTGTCCCTCACATGTGTTACAATGCCATTTCTATGATACTTTGATTTTCAAAAAATGCATTTGTTGCCAATGAATCTTTTCTTGAAGATCTTGGTAAGATTTTTCAAAAAATCACATTCTCGACTTGGACCCCTAATGGTAAATGTTTCCTTCATAATGGGTTCATAAAGAAAGAACTTGAGAAATTTCCTCCAAGGTAGGAGCAGCTCTGACCTTCCCCTCATGAGGGGGCATCTTCTTCCTTTCGAATTCCTTGACGAAGTGAACGTTTTTCGAAAGGATTCCTTGGTGATGAATCGATTTGAGAAAAAATGCCTCTTTAACACTTTCAAATAGTGTGTCCCTTAAGTGGACTCCTTTTCACACTGGGTTCTCAAGGGCCCCCTTTGAAAGCTTTCCAACTTTTTGATGGTCTATGTGACTATCTACTTGCTTGCCTACATGGCCGCTTTGTTCTCAAACATGTTTTATCTATGGGTAAACATGTCACTTTGCAAGTGCGCCTATGAAGCCACTATCCAGCTCTACAAAGTCCCCTTCTTTGGGTTTCCTTCATGTGAGAGATCTTGGGGGATGCCTCCTTGCAGGTTTGTTGGCTTGTAAGGTGCTTACATCATCTGGGTTTCCCTCATGTGAGATCTTAGGGGATGCCTCCTTGCAGGTGTAGACACATAAAAATGATCTATACCCACAAACCACATTTTTCTATGTCAAACATCCTCCTCACATCATTAAATTATTTAACTATGTACTAATGTCATAATTCCTAACTATTTCCTCTTGATTATTGAAATAAATAAACTTTATTTATTTATTTAAATATGTCATTAATTCCTTATGTCTTCTTATAATTAAATAAATTCTTATGATTTATTTAATTATTGTCCACCTTATCCATTTTCTCCATAATTAAATAATAATTATTAATTATTTAATTATCTTATTGATTTTTCTTCTAATTTTAAATAAAGTCATTTATTTAAATTCTCCACTTTCTATTTTTCCCACCAAGTAAATAATTTGAAATAATTATTTACTGTCACATGACCCCACCACTCTTGAATTAATTTTTTAATTCAAAAGGCCAACATCACCTCTTGAAACAAATAATTTTAAATTCTTATTTGATTCTCCAACAACTTCATTTTCCATGCCCAATATCTTCTTGTCACATGCATTCTTGACCTTTTATTTGATTTTCCTAAAATCAAATCTCAGGCCTTCATTTTTAAAATTTTCCCTAACCCTAATTGTTAGTTGTCACATGCAATTTCAGCCTTTGATCTTAGGGCTTTGTCAAACTTTCAATCCTGGCCATTTATCTAAAATTGACTTTTCTATAAAAAAGAAATGTCAACCTCACTTTGTCACTTTATGTTGGTACACTTCATACTTCACACTTGATGCTTGAGATACTTCATGCTTGCACACTTCATGTTTTTAGACTTCTTCATGCTTGCAATTTTGAGTCAAATCCTTCAATATTTGCTTGATTCTTTGTCATAGGTCTTTTTTGCTCCTTAAAATTTGAGGGAAAATATAATTTTACAACAAATGGAGAAGGGAAATGAAGGTTAATCATGGAGGACATGAAGGTTGTTCGTTGAAATTGTTCATTTTTTTATGCTATTTTCCTCCCTTGTGATTCATTGTTTAGATAGGGTTTGTTTTATGCATTTGATTTCATGCTAACCTAGATTTTTACCTTAGTTACATTAGCGAACTTGAAATGAAGGACACATTTTGTAGTTTTTGTACGAATTTTTTGTCATTTTTTGTGGGTATAGATACATAATGCCACAAACACCATTTTCTAAGCCATATTTGATGTTTCACAATGCACCTATGTTTGAGAATGATGCATCAACAATTCCAAGATGCATTTGACCTTCACAGAGACACATTTGATGCATTGTAGCACATCTAACAACCTGAATGACACATATTTTTTGAGCCACATTTGACAGGCATAAAGACACATCTACCTATTGCAAGTTTACTCTCGGTTTTTGACAATATTTTACAATTTTCTCTTTTTAGTTTTAGTAGGTTAGGGATTTTTGGTTACTGATATTTTGTTGGCAGCATGTGGCAAGCTAGAAGGAGATACTAACCCTTGTTTTGTTGTTGATTTTACAAATCTTTTTTCAATTCTAAAGCAACAAACAAACAAATAACCACAATTACAACTTTCATATCACACTTCATGGTTTAAAATGAATTGCATTCACACTCATGGGATTAAAATGAACACAATTTGCATCTACACTCATCAAGGTTAAAAATTTACTTGCATTCTCATAGCATTTTCCTAAAAAGAACTTTCCTTGTCTCATAATAAGTTGGGCTAGAATGAATAAGTGTTTGATGTGTCTTGTGATGTAATGATAACTCCTTAGTGTGCATGCACTTCTCTTTCACATTGCTAAGATCTTGAGAATCAAAACCACATAGAGGTTGTTGCTTTGCCACCCACATATTTGGATTTGGGAATTAAAACGAACAATCTTGTGAGTGTGGATTTAAAGCTTTGTGTATGCAATCTCCTCATGCCTTAGTGTGATCTTGGATGAAGATAAAAAAAAGTTTTCAATTCACTTTTTTTTAACCTTAGAGGGGCCTGTCTTGAAAGAGGGAATGACTCCAATAGGTTTTTTTCTCAGGCTAGTATATAAAAGGATAAGACTAAACCATCAAGTCCTCATGGTATGTAGGCCTTAGTCATGTAGTGTCACTCAAAATAGGGTTCCTACCTTTTCTTTTAAAGGTATAAGAGCCCCTATTAGAGTGATTAAATCCTTAAGTGGCTTGTTGGATGCTCACGAGGTGCCATGTCCAAGAGCATTCACTAAATACCATTTGTGTAGATTACCAAAATCCTTTTCTATTTTTTGGTGCAAGAGGTTGGACCTCTGAAGCCATCCCACATTCTTGTGGTTCTTAGTAGAGATGAAGATTTTGTTGTGGGAGATAAATGAGAACTCAAAGCTTGGTTGACCTAGAGAAGTGAGTGTCATGGAGGGGATCCAGTGTGGCCAAGCTTCTAAGTCATCTACTAAGAATAAGCGTGGTTGGTTAATCCAAGTGGGAATCCAATGAATATAGTCCTTTCCATCCATAGAATTTGTGCTTCTCTTCAATGTGCTTGTCTTGAACAATTCAAGACAAAATCAAGTTTTTTCCAAATGTTTGTTGACTCAATGAACACATAAAACACCTTTTACAAATCTGGAAAATCATAATCAAACTGAAACAACTTCACAAATTTTTCAAAATTGCAAGAACACCATACCTTGTTCAAAATGCAATGCAACTAAGACTCTGCAAAACACATACAACTATACTAAAACATATTTGATACACAAAACAATGCATCTGATTTAGTGAACTACATTTGTTGTCTAAAGCAATGCATATGAAAAAACTACAATGCAACTACTATCTGAAACAAAACATCTACATGCCACTTAGGAAAATGACTATTACTATCCTAGTCTGAAATCAAACATTTTGAATTTTGCTCTAAACATCTTTCCTTAGTGGTCTCTATGAAAAAACCAGAAAATATTTCCTCAAATTGTCCATCTTTACACCTTTTAGTTGGAATTTAGCTTTTACCATAGGTTTACCATTACAAAATTATAGTTGTGTCCTAGGATGCGCAATCATTTTCAGCATAGACAAACTCTTAGGTCTTCATTTTGCAAACTTTGGAATAGGAAAACTTTCCATACTTTGTGAAACCATTGCCTCCAAAAGTAGATTATCATTGGACCAAGTCAAAAATCATTCCTTTAGTCTTTGTCATTTTATGTGAGATATTTCTAGCTCAAAAGTCTAGTTTGGGAAACTCACTTTGTCACTTTTTCATTTCACTTGGTCTTACGAAAAGTCCTTTGACAATAAAAATTGAAGCATTGTCCAAACTTTGGATGGTTGGTTAACCTCTCCTAAAAATCTCCCAAAGTTGATTACATTTTAGATTTTGCTTATACCTTGCATTTACATTCTTATAACATACCCCAAAATACTTTAGTCTCCCATCATTCGTCATTCCTTTTAGTCCTCACTATCATTTTGCATTGGACCTTCTCTTTTGACAACATTTTCACCTTGCATCATACATTATTGCACTCCTTATTCCAAAAATACCAAAAACATAGTTGCATTAGCATTGTTTAGTTATAACCAACAATCCAAAAAATGTAGATTTAGTGTCATATCATTCTCATACATAGACTTGGTTGTCATTCACATTATCCACTTTTTATTTGAGAAAATCTTATATGATTGAGACTAGACTAGAAAGAAAGAGAAGAGAAATGGATCCCTTTGGAAAAGGAAACAATCTGTACAACTATCCTAGTGGCATGAACTTCGACATCATTCACAACAACACCAACATGGGGACAACTTCCAACAATCCTTTTAGTGACACTAACATTGTATCTTCATCACACAGCAATCCCTTTCAACAATTCATGCGTAGAGATGAAAATGGACAAGTGTTCATGGAAGACAAAGAGGTTGCTGCCCAAAACCCTGATGTGGCTTCCTTTGTAGAAGAATTGCTCTTACAAGATTCAAAATGATATTTAGCCATGATTCTACATATAGGAACTAAATTTCCATGAGGATTATATGTTAATACCTTGAGAGCAGCATTACCTGACCATGGCACACAAACTAGTCAACCTCATTCAACACCACCACATAATGCTAGTAATACCTCTATTGGTGCAACAACTCAAAACACAACCAATACAGTCAACACAACATCCGCTTTGGGGACATCAACCATAGCATAAACCATATCACAATCAATACCACAAATATAGACAATTGTGTCACAAACTATTGGGTCTGCATTTGGGTCTTCATCCAATGTTATGGGGACAACCTCATTAAACCCTTTTGGGAGAAATAAAATACAAATTATCATTCAAGTATCTCAACCCAACATAAATACCTCATCACAAGGCACTCAAGTCAATACCAACACTAGTGGTCACCAAAGATAAAACACAAATTTACCATATTTATCAATTTGGGCAAGGGAAATAAGTGTCACAATACATGAATCCACTTGGTCATCAAAATGTTCAAGGAAAAAAATTCCTCAAATACAATTTAACACTACTGGAAAAAATATTCCCACATAAGCATCTCAGATTCATACAGAACAACAAATTCCCACTCAAAATGCTCAACACCAACAAATCCCAATTCAAAATGCACAATATGCTCAACATCAATACATTCCACATCAAACATACCATCACAACAAATGGGAACCCATGGGATACAAATTACCAGTATGTGTGATGCCACCAACAATCCTATAGTAGATGCACTAATGGCCCAACTTGTTGCCTTAAAAAAACAAGTACAGGACATGCAATTATCAAACAAGAAGACCCACACATCCTTTATTTATGTCCATATCCATTTGACATAAGCTTACACATGCCACCATTCCCTCCAGGATATGTGGTACCGAATTTCTCTAAATACAAAGGAAATACCAATCCCATTGAGCATATAAGAGAATTCATGACCAATTGTGTAGACGTTGCATACACACACACTTATTTGATGAGACTCTTTCCTAGAATTCTTGTAGGTCCTACACTTGATTGGTTCACACTCTTGCTCAAAGGGTTAAAATCATGGGGTGAACTCACCAATAAATTTGTGGAAAATTATGCCTACAACA